>ML681996.1:2271709-2553450 GCA_007922195.1 Podocnemis expansa
GTGTGTGTGTGTGTGTGTGTGTGTGTGTGTGTGTGTGTGTGTGTGTGTTCACAGTACTAACTACAGTGGTGCCCAGATCATAGTCACTTTCATATCTGTGCAGGCTTTAAGATGTCATAAGTAGGTTGTGCTAACAGCCACGTAGGAAGTTGATCTGGGTTATGAGATTCAGTGCATCACTTCAGTATCTCCTCCACCACCCCATTTGAAAACTAAAGTTCCTTCCCACACAGATCCCAAGGAAGGCTAGTTGAGGTAACATATACTATTTACTTTAATGAAACTTTATACTATAGAAGTCATGTCCTTAATGGATTAAAACTGGTTTGATATATGAAATACTAAAGGCCGCCTCCATCAAATAACAGAAGGGCAGTAAATGCTGTTAAATGAAAAAGTAAATACAACAGACTGAAAGAGTGTAGCAATTAGAGGGGGAATAAAAAGCTCTATAAAGATAGAACAGATTGGGAAAGAAAGAACATGGAAACAGATGCAAACATTATTCTAAAGCATGCGAAAGACAGTAAAGTAACAAAATATGTTATTAAACTTATTTGGTTGGCTGGCTAATGCACTGGGAAAAGGTCAACAGCTGTGCACTGCAGGGTATATAAAAGTAAAGGTTACACAAGAGAATCAGCACACAGGAGCCTATTCTCTCCTTAGCATGTTGCATATACAGCTTGAGAACTTAATGTTAACTCAAGTTCCACACATATCAGATACAGAATATTGCTCACAATAGGTACATTTTGCAAACTTATTGCTATGTTGTTTCTAAATCTCAGTATAAAAATGCTTAATAACATGCTTTACTATTCCACTTTTTTTTTTGTATTGCTATAAATATTTTACAATGCACAACTTCACTGGATGAAGAAAAACTAGAAAAATACTGAAATTCAAACATTTTGGACTTATTTTCAATAGTCTTAAGACTTCTCTTTAATATTGTTCAAGAATGTGAACTATATCCAAAGTTCTCTTTTATTTATTTTTCTGGGTTTGGATCAGTCCCTACAAGTATAAATAAAATAACATTTTTTTCCTAATCTTAAGTAAGTAGATCTCCCTATTTTTTGTTGCTTTCTACCATTTAGATACTAGGTTTTAAACCATAATATTAAGAATGTCTGTATTTTTGTGGCACTGAGATTATTGGGTCTTTTGTGGCCAAAGTGATAAAGAAATTAAACTAATTTATTAAAATAAGCCATGCAAATTAGGATGTGAAGGGAGAAAGAAGGGTCTCTGGGTTACTTGGGAAATGTTCGTTCATCCCAGTTCTGTTACAGACTGTTTGTGTAACACTGCACAAGTCAAAATCTGCTGAGGTGGATACCTGGCCCCATAGAATTCAATGGCAAAACTCTCATAGGCTTAAGGAGGCTAGGATTTCAACTTCCATGTCACAAATGCAAAATGGAGAATATATAGTCCTTACCCCTAGAATTCAGAAGAGAATACAGTGAGAGGGGTTCAGCTACATAAACATATAAATACTGAAAAAGATAGGCATTAAGGTAAACTATTTTTCACCAACCAGGATTTAGGTGGGCTATTCACTAATGCACTATTACAATGCAATATTATAATATTGGTCTTTTAGACAGTGCTTCTTTTCATGTACTCTGGTTGGGGTTTTTGTGAGGGGGGGGGGCACTCTGAGTTGTTCACACTGGACAATTACAGCTGAACATTGGTTTTTACCAGGTACCTAGCCCCTTGGATAAAAGTATGTTCTAATGTGAAGTGATTAGTGCACCCTCCTATTGGCTTAAGGCAACGACTGTTACTTCACAGTGTAACAAAGAGCAATGTGTCTATGGAACTTTAAGCCAGCGGAAGAGAATCAGTGTTGCAGGGAACTTCAAACACTGAACTTTACTGAGTAGGAGTTCTGAAAATAAAACTACTTGGGATTAAGCAGCAATACTGCTTTTGCACTTTAATCCATGTTTATGCAAGATCAAAAAGAACTGCATACATAGTTGGCTCAATTATTTAGCACCTTGTATCTGGCAATCATTTACACGTGTATGAAACCTATGTAAAATATGATTGTGATCAGGTTTGCACCCACCTTGCATAAGTGTGTATCAAAAAAAAAAGTTTTAAGGCAGTGGAGAATTATGATCATTCTAAACTGAGAGACTAGGAAGAATGTTTTAGGAAAGAATGTTAACTTTTTTCTATTCAAAAAAGGAACTAAGTCTCTTTGACCATGCAGAGGCCAGGACTAGTCTAATGCAGTAGTTTTCAACCCTTTATCCTCAGGATCCAGTTGAAAAAAATCATTTATGCCCGCGACCCAACAATTACATCGCCGAGCAATGCATTCCAGTCTTGTGGCAGCTGCATCAGGGAGCGCCGTGACACGGTACCTGAGGGTCTGCAGCCCAGTACTGGATCCCGACCCATAGTTTGAAAGCCACAGGTCTGATGTGAAACCTTACTGGAATTAAAATGGTAGTAGATGGGAGGTTATCTTTTCATACAGTGACACTTTTTCCTCCTTGTAATTCAGAAAGTGTTTGTTCATTTTCAAAAATAATTGAGTAAAAAGGTTTGAATCCTAAATATATGTTGATTTGAAGAAGATGAAATAGATTAACAGCTTTTCCAACTAGGAAGGAAACAAAATTCAGTAAAGTTTGAAAAGCACAAATACTACTTTACGGAAATTACAGTTTATGGCAGCCAACCAACAGCTCACTTCTCAATGCAAAGTGTGTGAATCACACATTATAATTATCTAAATATAAATTAAGTCTTTATTATTGCGCTCTAGTGGAAATCTCACCCCCACCCCCCGCCCAATAGTTTTCCATTTGATCCTAGGTTTGTAGTGTCTTTTGCTGCATTTCCCTTAGTGTATTCCATATATTTTTAAAACAAGTTCTCTCTTTCTTTAGAGCAGGGGTCCTAAACTCAAATCACCCGAAGGGCCTCATGAAGACTAGTAGAGGGTGACATGGGGATTAGTATGTTAGCCCGAGGGCTGCACAACTGAAAACTTTCCATACAATGATATTGCAAATACTGGTAATGATCGTGTCACTGTGGGCTGTGGAAAATAGCTTTAAGGGTCTCGTGGTCCATGGGCCACGTGTTTGACACCCCTGCTTTAGAGGGTAAATTTGTATTACTATCATGCCCTGTTAATTTATTTTAGAGACTCTAATCTTTACTAACCATTTCACACTTCTCTTAAATTACATGTCCTCCTGCTAACCACTGAAACTTGCTGTAATTTATTAGTACTGCATCAAATACAGACTAAGGGAAGGAAAACCAGTTTGCATAAATTACCAATTGCCCTAAATTTTTGCCTAAAACTTATAATGAACCAGAATAACACACATCTTAAATGCTGAAAGACATCGTTAAATTTTCCTATGTTCATGCATCTGTTTCTAGGCAAGACAAGAAGGGCAAAAAACTATAATAAAGTTTTCATGGTATTTTTAATCTAGATTTGTAGACCTAAGAAGTTCACCATTTAGACAAGTATCTAGAGTTATGTATTTGTGAGAAATGTCTAAACTTTTTGGATGTCTACACATTAAAGAGAACAATCCTTTTAAAGTTGACCTATCATTAGCTGTTTTGTCACTGTACAAGAACTGGCATCTTTGGAAATGATGCTACAGAAAGAGAGATCATTGAGTTTTTGCTCTGATGATGAGTTTGTGAGCACTGCCCGTCAGGAGTAATATTTCCAAGTTCTGGTAGGTCTCACCCCACCACAGTGCCTGGGGGCAGGTCAGATGCATATGATTTTCTGGGTTAGTTGGCTCATAGTTAGCATTAGCCTTAATTTTCCATATGACATGCCTAGAAGGTGCACCACCATGTTCCTCCCCTAAAAAAAAAAAAATAGTATGCACAATATCCATTGGACAAAATTCAGGCCTGTGGTATGGAGGATCCCAAATGTAGCTGAACAAATAAGGTTCCAACTTAAGAGTAAAAGGTTATATTTTGGGAGCCATTTAGGGTGGATCTGCATCCTTGTGCTGGCTCCATGGGAGGACTCTGCCCTCAAGGTGCAAGATTTTGGGGAAGGAGAGTTAGCAGTAGGAAGCATTAACAACTGTCCAGATCTCCTGGCTGTTTCCCCACCATCAGACACACACACACACGCACGCACATAAGCAGCTATGCTCAGGTGTCATAAGGACCACTAATAGCATAGCTGGAGGTTATGGGTAGAGCAAAGAAGGAGATACATTTTATTTTTCACTAGTGCCTATAGAAGTCCCAGGAGCTCATCCTAGTTTTCCTGTCTTATGTATTACGGTTAATATTTGCCTCAATGACAACTCTCTGCTTGTTTACTGTACAGTCTCTTAAACCATATGCAGTTCATTTACTGTCTAATTCCATTATGACCATACTCAGTGTTTCATATGCATTTTGAAAATGCCCTTCTTCCAGCTAGAAGCACAAGAATGGTCATGCTGGCTAGGTCCATCTAGCCCATTATTCTGTCATCCAACAATGGCGAATGCTAGGCGCTTCAGAGCGAATTAACAGAACAAGGAACCATCAAGTAAATCATTCCCTGCCACCCACTAGTGGCTTCTTGCAGTCTAAGGCTAGTGACACCCAAAATACAAAGTTCCAACCCTGACCATCTTGGTTAATAACCATTAATGCATCCATCCTCCATGTATCTTTCTAATTCTTTTTTTAATTCTAGTGAAGCTCTGGTTTTCACAATATCCCAGGGCAACAAGTTCCACAGGTTGATTGCATGTTGTATGGGTATAGTATTTTTTTTTAAAGCATGCTGCCTATTTTGCTGAGTGACTTTTGGTTCTGGTAGTGTGTGAAGGAGTACACAACACCTCTTTAATAATTTTATCCACATCATGCATGATTTTGTAGACCTCTCATATCCTTCCTTAGTCATCTCTTTTCCAAATTAAAATGTCCTAGTCTTTTTAACTTCTCCTCATGTGGAAGCTATCTCATTCCCTAATCATTTTTGTTGCACTTTTCTGCACTTTTTCCAGTTTAAATATATTTTATTTTTAGATGGGACAACCAGAATTGCATGCAGTATCCAATATGTGGGTGTGCTATGGATCTGCATAATCATTCAAGCTAAGATATATTTTGAAGGTGACATGGGGACAGTATAACTCAGCTCACTTTTTAGAACTCTTTACTCTTCAGTCCATGGATAGAGTGCCATTGCTGTCAATGCTAGAGTGTCAGGGACTGTGCCAAGGGCCACCAAGCTGCTCCATATGGAGTAAACATTCCCTTCCCCAAGAAACAAACAAACAAAAAAACCTGGAGAAAATGGCAAACCCAGAACTAATGGAGTACTGGATGACCTGGTCTAAAGTGACTCACCATATATAGAAAAGAAGTTTTATGGTTCAGGTGTCCACTTAGGAACCACAACAGAAAACTATTAAAAAAGAAAACATTTAATAAAATATCAAAGTAATATGTCATGAACATTAATTGAAAAAATGTCTTGAGCAATACAATAATGTGAATTATCATTGTGAGAACTTCTACAGGTCTCCACTGTCTATAACAGGGGTGACCAAACTTACTGAACTCAAGAGCCGCACAAGTCAATTATTAAACTTTCGAGAGCTGCACTGAGGCATATAACCACATATTTTTACCTACTCCAAAATTACTCAGCTTAAAATTTATTGAGCACTTTAGTTTTATCATAAAAATAGAGGAAATATTGATCCACAAATGGCAGATTCTAATAATTATTTAAGATTACCATGAAACTAGGCCTACTCAGTAAAAATTTAGTGGTTGCTAGATGTAGAACACTACAGGCTTGTGGCAAGGTTTTTTCCCAAATCTGGGCAGTAACTTATCAATGCAGCAGGTAAAAGCTCTCTGAAATGCTGATCTCCAAGTATTGCACAATGTTTTGAATTTCATTGTGGAATATGATGCTTCACACCAGTAAGTTGTACCAAAAATTGAAAGTAATCTATGTTCAGTTTTATACTTTTCTCCTTTGTATTTTTATTTCTTAATATTCCACATCATCTTTAGGACTTGTAAAACATGATTTTATTTTAACAATGAGTAAGCTGCATTAGGCCCTATGAGAAAAGCTAAACATGCTATGACCATGTCACGCTTCTCTCCCCCACTCCCTGTTGCCACTTCCCTGCCATCTCTTACCGTGCTGCTGCTTCTCTGCTCTCCCCAACCATGCCATACTTCTGCCTCCCACCCCATCCTGGCACCTACCATGCCCTCGCTTCCCTGTCAATATTTCTGCCAGTAAACTTGTTCACTAAAATGCTCATGGACAGTGAAGACAAAAGATCTGAGGACTCAGACACAATTAATTTTAAAATGAGAGTAATAGTAAGGGAAAATACTGCTCTCATCTTAGTCCTGTGAAGAGATGCACACAGGGACACTTTTTCAACTGTTCAGAATCACAACAGATCAATGAGAATTTATGGGGACAAAGTGCAAGATCAGAGCCTGTTTCAGTAACTGCTTTGGAGTCCATGCATGGAAGATACTATGGAAAAAATCCCATTGAGTTTACTCAGTTTGGGGTCAGGCCCTGTATAAATTCTAAATATCAATATTTGGTTTTTATAATACAAAGTAAAATCTTTATTGGTGAGGTTTTTTTCAGAAAGTTTTTACAAACACAATTTTCCATCCTCAGCCCTTCACAACAATTACTCTTGTCTAATGGGCTCAGATACCCACAGAGTCATTCATGAAGACTGCACTGAAATTTTGACTATATAACAAAAAAGAATTAATACATGTTGAATGCTATTTAATCAGTAGAAGTATACTGCTGCTATTGAACTTTGCAGTGAATGTAAATTATCTTGGTAATTGACTTAGTTATTATATTAATTAAAATTTTCTTATAAAATAAATGAACTAGGAGTTCCTTCTGCAAACAAATGACATACTGATGTCTCAGGCACACTTGTTCAATGGACTTAAGGAATTTTTTTCTAAAGCCAGTTTTCAGTTGTGGTGGTCTATCCTAAGTCTGAATCATATTGCATGCTGAAAATGAACCATGATCCATAATAAGTACTTGTAACATTCTTTAAATAGAGGGTTTTTTTAAATAACCTTTTGACAGTAGTCAGTGGTTTTGGATGTAACACTTTGTGTCAATTTTCAGTCATTTCTGATGGCTCTTATTTAATTGTCAAAATAGAAATACAAGAGAAATAATTTTGCATTATATCTGGAAAGGCCAGGTGATTTTTAAAAAAGAATATTAATTTACAATTGCTTTTCAGGTTTAAATTGCTAATTATCATCACTTATCTGTAGTTGATTGTAGACTTGTTCTTGATCAATTTATGTTGCGTTTTAAAAAATATTTACCCAGAAAACAATATCAAAAAAGAAAAGTATTTAAAAAATCATGCACTAATGTAATTAAAGACTGTATCATAATGCATACAGACAAGGAGGGTAGACTTAATACTGTGGGGGTAAACTGTGGAATCTGGCAGTTACTTGCTCCGAGTGCCTGTTTTTACACCTAATTTGCTGTTACTTTATGACCTGATCCTATGTTTTACACCCCCTTGCATTTAGTTTCATTCCTTTCTGTAAGTTCACCAATCTTCGAAGCAAAATTCAGGTGCCCCCCCTTTGTCTCTGTATGTCTGTCTGTCACACATACTCATTGAAATATGCGGCTTGCTCTTAAATTAAAAAATCACCTAATATCACCTCATCAGATAGAATGGCAGTAATTGTCTTCTATTAAGCCAAATTTAAGTAGCAAAATAAATAAAATTAAATAGCAGGGGAGAGGGAAAGGCATGATTTTGGAGAATCTATAGTTAGCACAGTGGTATACATCCTTTTTCTGTATCCAGTGTGAAGAAATAAAAAGTAGATATATTGGCATCAAACTGCTTAAGTTCGTTTTCAAACTGCACACAGTTCCTGGCATAATGGGGATCCAGGGTCTATGTGAACTACTTTCCTATAATAAAATGAGAGCCCTATGGCACCCTAAAGATTGACAAATTTCTTCGGGCATAAGCTTTCATAGACTGCAACCCATTTCATGAGATGCAGCTTAGAGTGGCTTGTAACCCACAAAAGCTTATGCTCCCCCAAGACTTGTTAGTCTTCAAGGTGCCACAGGACTCTTGTGTTTGCTGTAAACAGACTAACGCAGCTACGCATCTGGTACTTTCTCATTTTAGTTCTTCAAATAGCTGAAGTATACCAACTGCAACCTCTTCAGTGGGAGTTAGTGATGTAGTATTGAATTCTTCACTCATTACCATGCAACTCAACATATTTTTTTTAAATTAAGATGTTTAATTACATAGCTAAACTCTAGTTCTATTTTTTCCTCCCAGAAAAAATACTCTACTCACTCTCTGAGGATGGGACTTAGACATTTTGACATATATGGGGAGGGCAAACAAAGGCCTTGAATAGTGGCAAACCTGTGGTTATAATGAAAATATAAATTTTGGGAAGAAAATGAGCACCAATGTTTCTTGGAGGCACCAGCCATACTTTTCAGGTAACACAATTTCCTGAGCTATGTTGCATAATTGAAAATACAGCAGCATCTGGCCTTTTTATAATAATTGGTTTATCATGAAAGTCTCACCATAGAAAATAAGGAAATTCTGAGAACCACTGTTGGCTGTAACTCTTTTTCCCTCTGACTCTTATCAGAAATTTGCAAATGAGTCCCCAGATACTCAACTTTAGCAGCTGTGATTCTGAGAACATATTCATTAGGTTATTTTGCCATGTAATCTTTTCCAAACAGACTAAAACTTGAAGACTATAAAACAAAGCAAACTTTCTTCTTAAGATTTAATCAAAACCAATTATTTGTTTTCTGTAATCTTTCCTTAATAGTCTCACAAAGAATAAAAACCAGAATTTAAATTGTGTTATTGGCAGTAATAGGAGGCTCTTCAAAAAAAAAAAAAAAGGCATTTGAATCCAGGCACTCAGCTAGATCATTTAACTATTTGAAATTGAAATTGATTTTCATTTTTTAGAATCACCAGCCAAACTTTCAAAAATTTGTTTTTGAAATTCAGTACCCTCAGATAAACATAAAAGGTCATGGAAAAAAGGCATGCTTCAACAGCTAGGTAGTTGTTGTAGCCTAAACTGTGTTGCACTTAGGTATGTAACTTCTTGAGCTCATCCTTAATGTTTGGCACACACTCAAAGTAGAATATTCCAGTGTGGACACAAGAACAAATGGGTATAAACTGGCCAACAGGAAGTTTAGACTTGAAATGAGGATATAGGTTTCTAACCATCAGATAACTGAAGTTCTGGAATAGCCTGAGCTTTATACATTTATGGAGGAGATGGTAGGATGCGACAAGCCTGCTTTGGCAACTGACTGATCTTTGACTACTGGTGGTAAATATGCCAGTCGCCTGTGATGGGACATTTGATAGGGTGGGTTCTGAGTTATTACAGAGAATTTTTTCTTGGGTGTCTGACTGGCAAGTCTTGGCCACATACTCTGGATTTAAATGATTGCCATATTTGGGATTGAGAAGGAATTTTCTCTCAGAGCAGAGTGACAAGGGCTTTGGTGGTTTTTCAGCTTCATCTGTAACATGGGGTATGGCTTACTTGCTGGTGGATTCTCTGTACCTTAACTTCTTTAAACCATGATTTGAGAACTTTAATGACTCAGGTTTATTGCAGGAGAGGTTGTGAGGTTTTTCAGACTGCATTGTGCAGGAGGTGAGACTAGATGATCATACTGGGCACTTCTGACCTTAGAGTCTATGCATATCTATGTACATGTTACTTATGAGCATTTCAACACTGAAAATTGTTTGTTTGAAACAATTACACAAGATTTTTTAATGCTGTGTCACATTATATTCGTAATGGCCATGAACAAAAGCCTTAATCTAAATGTTAGACTATATTTTTAAGTTAATAGTACTAACAGTAAAATTGCTAAAAATTTAGCAAGGAGGGAAAGAAGAGAAGAAAATGTGGATTGTGGGACATGTTTCCATGTTGCACAATTTGTCTACATTTCAGATATGATTGTGAAGTGTACAGTACTATGTAACATGCAAGGGTAAGATGTGGCTTTTCAGTTTGTGTTGATAAGACAACTACTTGTAAAATGGCAAGGGAGGAAAGGGATTGAGAATGCTCAACTTGGAATCAGGTAGACCTCTGAGCTTGGATTTACTGATGCAAAGTGAGAACAGAGGGCATGGGTGTAATACTGGTCTTATTGAAATGAATGAGACAACTTCTTTTGGCTTCAACAGGGCCAGGATCTCACTGCATGTCTTTACAGCTAACTCAGTGAAGTTTAAAGTTTCCATAGGAAAGTTGGTTCCAACCTGCAATGGTGTATAATATGCTTGCTTGTTACTTCTGCCCTATTGCTCTCTCTGTTCGGCAGAATGTGGAACTTAAGTATCATGCTGCTGTAGGGTTTTCACTGTAGCTGCACATCATCCCTATGTTCAATGCCTAAATGATACAGAGAAAGAGCTGTTGCTAGCTAACATGAGGATTACATATCGTTAGCTAACATGAGGATTACATTTGGAGTCTGTTAAGGCTCTGAGATTTAAAAAAATAAAATTTTCAAAAACCCCTCCACACAGCTAAACCTTCACAATTTACCATATTCCTGTTATCCTCTCAGCAATCATTCTATTTTGTGTAGCAGGAAAGGAGGGGAAAAGGGGCTTTTTTCAGTGATCAAAATAAGAATAAGGGAGTGGGGAGTAAGTATGGATGAACTTCAAAAAGTCACACAGAATTCTTATCCAAAATATAGCTGAACTATTTATTTTTCTGGAACCAGAACACTTTTATGTTTAGTCCCAGTTGGATTACCATGAAAATGCCATTTTAGTGCCCATTGAATTTGCTTCCAGCCTGAAATTGACATGATTAAAGTATTATCTGACTATTTCACAATAGTTCTAAAAGAATAGGGGCTGTCATTCATCATACAAATGTATGTATATGCCTACACATGTACACTGTCTTCAAATAAAACCTTCAGAATGAGTTATTCTAACAAATGATTTTTTCCTATTTAAAATTATCAAGAGAGCCCTGGTAGACTGGTTTATTTTAAATCAGGGGATTCACAATTCCTTGATACTGTATGTTATGATCAGACCTATCTAATTTGGCTCAAACCCATAGCTCAAAGAGCTCTTTAAATTTGAGTTTCCCTTCCTTACTTCTCATAGTCCGTTAGATGATTAAGCAATGTTAAAGCTGACATTTAAATGACAGCTTCTGTGAGACAGAGAAGATGCTCCTTAAAGTGATTTCCTGGTAAATTGCTGGTTTCCTGAAATGGTGTTCTTTTTATTGCTGTACTCACAGAAACACATTCATAATAAAGGATTCTGTCAGATTTTTTGTGACATAGTTTTGAGGGGTTAAATACTCAGCTGTTATAGTTCACACTGGGCTGGAACTTTTGTATTGAAGAGGCCTTATCTTCATACCTATGCTTTATTCAAAATTTTATTTGAATGAGTTTGACTACTTTTGATATATATATATATATATATATATGAAAAAATGCAGTATTTCAAGCCTCTCTTTTTTGTCCTGCAAAGTCAAGAATGACTGAAATAAGAGACATGAAATGTTGCAGATAGACACCTTCTTTATTGCCCATTACAATGTAGTGATTATTTTTCTTTTAGCTGCTTAATGTAAGGGAAGTTTTTTCAAAGAAGTTATATCCAACTCCCATTGGCTTTCAAGGGGAGTTGGGTCTCTAAGATTATTTGTACTAGTAAATTAGTCTGGACTAAGCAAGCTTAGTCCAGACTAATTTGAACCCTGTCTACACTAGCCTTTGGCTAGTTCAAAAAAAAAAAGTTTGAAATAGCAAAAGCCAAGTTCTCTCTTTTTTATTTTTTTTATTTGGTGGGAGTTTTCTCCAGGTGTACATGCCACCCTTTAGTCCCAAAACATTCAGATTCTTTCTTCTATCCTAGAATGTGTGAATAGAGTCATTTGTCATCTAGCCATCTGTGGAAGACTACTCATAGGAAAAAAAATGGACATAGATGATTTTCTTATTGGTAGTTACTATGAGTCACTGTTTCACTTGTTTTATCCTTTGGGGGGGGGTCTCTACTATTGGGGTACTTAAATTCTGGGAGGGTGCTCACATGATGAGAGCAGTTGACTTATATCTGAGTGTCAGTTATTGCCATGGTAATATTTTTCATCTGTCTATCTGATTGTGATTATTCAGTTTCTTTAAATGGATTTGTAGCTTTTAGGAAATTGGATAGGAGTTGCAATACTTGACCTCATTTGCTTATTCCTAAAAATGATTTCATTGGGCATGCAAAGTCATGCCATTTAATTTTCTCTTCTGAAGGTATTCAGTGCTGAAATATCCAGAGGAGTAGCCGTGTTAGTCTGTGTATAGCAAAAGCAGCAAGAGTCCTGTGGCACCTTATAGACTAACCTATTTCTCTGAGCATAAGCTTTCGTGGGCTACAACCCACTTCATCAGATGCATTAAGTGAAAACTACAGTGGAGAGGTATACGTACACATGCCAGAATGGAGGAGGGCAAATGTTATCAAAGTCAGTTCAGAGATCAGATGGGGTCCATTCACACTGTAGGTTCAACTTCATTCATCTGATGAAGTGGGTTGTAACCCATGAAAGCTTATGCTCAAAGAAATAGTTTAGTCTATAACAGGCATGGCCAAACTGCGGCTCAGGAGCCGCATGTGGCTCTTGAATGAAAAAATTTGGCTCGTGGAAGAATGTCAGCAAATCAATTTAGTAGGTAAAAGTATATGCTATATGTCTCAGTGTGACTGTTGAAGTTTTAATAATTAACTTGTGTGGCTCTTGAGTTCCATAAGTTTGGCTACCCCTGGTCTATAAGGTGCCACAGGACTCTCACTGCAAGTGCTGAAATAGTGGCAGTATTTATATTTAGTTAAATTATGCACTACAAACTACTGGATAGTTTGTGATTATTTTCAAGTAGGTGAACTGAATAATATTGATAGCAAAAAGATTACATAGTATTTTTCACCTTATCCATGATTGAAACAATTTTTTTTCTTTACTGTATGTGCGTGCAATGGACATGCTCCATTTTATTGAAAAATCTTCAATTTTATTTTTGTTTTTAAATTGTGTATCCATAAAGTAAAAAATGAAGATTCTAGTCTGGAATAATTCTTACCTTTCACTTGATGATAGGCTCTGATGTTTAACTATAACAGAGCTAAGTGATCTGCTAGTTGCCTGAAAACTTAGGGCCACTCAACACAGCTGACAAAATTTGCAGCTTACATAACTTCCATCAACTTCATAACTCCTCTTTAGCACACCACCCTCACTGTGCTGTGCTGATGTCAAATGAGTTTATATCAATGCAGTTCTATGCCATTTGCATGAGTGGTTTTATTAAGATGATTTCCAGATTGACTACTTAGTCAATCTGGGAAAAATCGATCCAACGATGGCAACTTTGTCACTATCATTATAGATATACCCTTAGTGAATGGATGCTATTTATATCCTATGGTTAGATTAAACTTGTTTTCATTTTATTCTTCAAAGAGATAAATATTTGTGTTGACACAGAAGGATTTCAGTAAATAGTACCTATTAGTATTAATGGGCTTTATACACCTATATCTCAAGTCCTAAGAATACTCCAGAAATTGGTTTCTAGTGTCATCCAGAATGAGTTGTAGGATCCTGACAGCCACCCTGTAGCATATCTGTTTCCTCTCTAATGATATTCTGATTTGTTTAAAGGTTTCTTTCCATGTATATATTCTTAATGTTCCCATAATTGTGTATTTATATTTTTCCAAGCATTATCAAGTGTTATTACTAGAATAACTTTTTGACTGTTCTAGGAGTGTCATCATGGTTTAGGACCTGATTCAGGAGAGCTGTTTAGTTCAGTTGACTTCTTTAGTAAAGACAAGCATTTACTGCCCTGACCAAGTATGCTTTCTTGACTCAGATACAGTGGATGCTGATTGAGCATATTTGATTTCTTATAACACAGAAGATAGGTCTGTAGCAGCCAGGAGTTCAAGTATAATTTTGATGGGCCCCAGAACCCTCTGGCACAGGTGGGCCCTCCAAAGTCCTCACCTTGGCTGTTTGCAGGCTACCTGTCCAGCTAGAAGCTGCTTCTAGTCACAAGCTGCTCTGCCCTGCAGAGGGGAGACTCTCAAACTCCCAGCCTGCCATAGCTCTCTGCTGGCTGGGCTTGTTGGAACAGGGTTTAAGATGGAGGCACCAGAACACTGCATTCTGGCTGCTGTAGCTATTTTTAGTGGGGCCCTGGAATGCAGCATTCAGGTGCCTTCCTCTATTTTTAGGGGCCCCACAGGTGCCTGCCTAAAAATAGGGGGCCCTGGAACTGCATTCCTGTGCCTTTCCCCCTTACTTTAACCCCTGATAGCAGCTAATGAAACCTGCATATTTTCTCCCATAATAGAAATTCAATTGTTCTGTTCTGTTAAAGAAACACTTAAAAGCTGAGGCTGTCCCTTATCATAGCTCTACCCCTTTTCCAATAATGTTAAATCTAAATCATGATGGAGCATTCTAAAGCTATTCTAACAGAGACAATGCAAATCTATGATTTAAAAGTGTGTAAATACATTATTTATAGAGTAGTATGTTCATCTAAAAATAATGGCCACTTAAAGTTCTTTTGATAGGTTTGCTTATATAAACAGTAATTGCCTTAAGCTTTAGAGACATCTTAATGCTTTTATTCAAGTTAATGCAGAAACGAAGATACACACTCAAGATTTGTTTGGAGAAGGAAGATGAAAATATTTCCATGACAGTTTGTTGCAAAAATTTTGAAAGATGTAGCAAGTACAGGTGAAAATAAGATAGCCGATACCGGTGAGGTTGTCAAAAATGAATGGTAAATACAATTTATTACATGACTTTGTAATTCAGATCATCACTATATGTACAAATATGAATTAATATGAATCCTTGTAAAGGGAAGTTGGAAACCTCTTTGGATCCACTTTTATGGCAGGTATTGGATTCCCTGAGGTGAGGTGCCAAATGAGCCCTAGTCACTCATTATTGTAAGCATAGTGCATTACTGCCCCTAGATATAAGGGTGGTGGAATGGCCTTTGTTTAGAAGAATCTTGGGTCTGGGCTGAGCAGACCACTTGGTTAGAACAGCCGAAATAGGGGATAATATTTGCCCTGGACTTGTTTTGTTAATTTCTGTTTACATTGTTAATAAAGAAAAATACTGGGCAATAGTTCAATGCAAAACCCATTCACCACTGTAGAACCATTGAAAACAGATTTTGAGGGCCAAATTTGTTAATTCACATTTGATGTGTGTAGTTTGAACCTTCATGAGCCACAGCCTTCCAAGGCATTGCTGAGATGAATGCATTGTACATAGATAGATTGTTTTACTCATTTTTATATGTTTTCCAGTAAGTTGTAGTGTTTAGGAGACAAGCTGGTGTATGAGTGTGGTAGCTGGCTTCCAAGAAGCATGTTGCATGTTTATTCTGAACTTCTGTTAAGATGAAAATGAAAACATGAAAGGCTATCACTTATGTGAATATGAATTTGATAACTGAACTTTATAGACATCTGCCTTTTACTAGGAAACCTTTCACTGTATTTACTTCAAACGTGTTAAATGGAGGGTAATTCAGGCTGAGAAAAGTTCACACCACAGGAGGACACAAGTTCGTTCCTCAAAATAGGTTTTCAGTGGTTCTACACTGTTGAATGGGTTTTGAACTGCATCATTGCATGGCAGAATTTTGCTCATAGTGCATTATGTAAATAGTTGGTTGAATGTGCTTTCATCTCTGCTTAACCTTCTGTGATAAAGGGAGCCGACATTAAAGGCAAACTTTTGTAGTGGAAGCTGCAGTTGTTGGGTGTACGTATAGGGTAGGGTGATCAGACAGCAAGTGTGAAAAATTGGAATGAGGTGAGAGATAATAGGCATCTATGTCAGAAAAAACCAGAATACCAGGACTGTCCTTATAGCTAGGCACCCTAATATAGGGACACCTACAAGAATGTATGGTGGCAAGAAAGGGGCAAGGTTTTCATAAAACAGGTCAAGATTTGGCCTACATTTTTTTTTTAATTAGAAATAGTTTCCCTTTTGGACATCTGAAAGAACAATAATGTAACAAGAAACTTAGTCGTTTGTTTTTAAGCAGTATGCTCAAATCTCCAATTTGGATAAAACAGAAAGTAGGAAGAATAATCAGCTATTTAATTTCCAGAGGGGTAGCCGTGTTAGTCTGTAAGGTGCCACAGGACTGTCTTTGTTTTTGCTATACATGGGCTAACAGATTTCTTAAATAATTAACATGTTATTTAATGTTTGCTTTCAAGAACACTTGGTAGCATCTAACAGCTCATAACACATTGAATCTGTTTGAAACATTAGCAGTTTGATAGAATTGTATAAGTTAAAACACTTCATCATAACCAATACAGTGAATGATTTGGTTGTCAAATACAGTGCAACATATTAATCTTGGCAGGCAAATAGCCTTGGATGACCTGTCTTGGGAAATTTACCGACACCCCTGTCCAAATCTGAGAATGAATAGAAAAGGTTAATACAAATAGCAGGAGCTAACATCCAGAATTTATGAATACCCTAAATGGTACAAAAATAAATTAGTCACTATGTATAAATAAAAATGGAAATTGTAATTCTAAAGTCCCTTAAAAGAGAAGTCATAAGAAGAATTCCACTGGAAAATTGTCACCACTTTCTGCAACACACTGGTTATCAGTTAAACTGGCGATGTCTAGATTTTTCTTTTTACTTTTTTTTTAGATAAATTAAAATAAAACAGTTAAAAATATCCATCCCTCACTGTAAAAATTTGTATCTAACGCTGAATTTATTCTGAATAGATTCATCCTATTTCATTTGTTAATGCAGAGTAAGCAGACCACATTTAAATTAGGCTAAATGTAGAATAATGCTGTTTAGTTTTTTTTTTTCTGTTAAACTTATATTCTTGCTTAAGCCTATGTACCACATATAATAGAAGGATTCAGAGAATAATGGAACCTATTTTATTTTATGACCAATTTTGATAAAAATTAATATTTCATTTTTAAATAACATCATAAATTCAATTTAGCTCAGTAACATTTTTATTTATTATCCTTTATTTTCTCGTGGGACTATAAATTAAACTTGGATGAAGAGAAGTGACATTCTATTATGACAAAAATAAGGTTTATTGTGTTTTGTGCTGATTTCAACAATTTCATTATTTTCTATAAATAAAAATTAAATTTGGTACATATGCTTCTTTTTGAAAGCTTCATTCCACAATCTAAAAGCTGAGAGACAGCATTTTGGAAGGCCACACTCTGATAGACCCTTGCAGCTGGTGTCAAAGTGGAGGTTCAGAGGCTAGCAATTAGATTTCTACTTCCAGAATGCTCTTAAAAAATATTTCTACCAAGTAAGATCAGCTAATAAAATGTAATTTAATACAATAAATTCTGCTCCTCCTTCCCCTTAGCTCATTTGTTATAACTTCAAAAACTGTTCCTGAAAATGAGCATGTGATCTACCTCTCCAGTGTCCCTTTGGGATGGCTGTACCAGCCGTAAGCCAGGGAAGGTTAGAGAATGAGGGGGTATTTGGTATATATTAGAGTTTCCTATGTGTGGTCCTAACTTTCATTATTTGCAGGTCACTCTAAATCAGTGGTCGTCAAAGTTCAGGTCACGACCCAGTAGTGGGGTGCAGACCTGCAGGTATTGGGTAGTGAGCAGGGGAGATGTAGGGGAAGGGGAGGGAGGGAGGTGGCTGCCTCTTCCTGAACCATAGCCTCTTGTAACATACTATCAGCCTTCAGTAGAGAGTGTTGAGATAAAGGCCAGGGATGTGAGTTAAGATTAACAATAACGTGCTAATTGTTCTTCAAACAATCTCTATGCTTCCTCTCTGAGCCAGTATCTCTTTGGGCTTCTCTCATTCATATTAAAGGACTGAGGTCACTGGCAAGCAACCTTTCTGTTTTTTAATCAATAGACCCACTAAAGAAAAGAGAGACACTGTGAACACCATCTTATTCCACCGTTTCTCGGATCTGGGGATTAGTTATTTTTGCAAATTAGGACTTGCCTCTTTTTTCAGTGGGCTGAGAATTCCCTTGCTTGCAACAAAACTTATAACTTACAGATTTTAATTAAAAACCTTTCCAGAGATTTTTTGACTGATATTTAAAAAGAGCAGAGAAAAGCAAACTGTTCTAGTTGGAGCCTGTGTTACAAAGTATGGTATTTTTTTCTACAATTAGAAAGCCTAAGTAAGAGAATGAAATACAGCTGAAGGATGTATCTGCTGGAGGGAGGAGTTTAAGCTGTACACAGACCTCCTTGCAGGAGGATGACTTAACCTTACTGGGAAACAAGGTAGAGAGAGGTCCATAGTGCACTAAAGCTCACCACTACCTCAAGTTTCATGCCAGTCCTAAGCGTCTTGGGAAATTACTGTGCCCCACAGCAGAATGAAACTATAAAGCAACACAGGTTATAACAAGGTCCCAATCTGAAGTGGAGTGTATAGCCAGCCCCATTGTGTTGCTACCTTATGCACACTGACATCAACAGGGCTTACCAGACCAAGTAGAGAGGGCTAGTACCCCTTCAATAACAACATTGCGGACAATTGTGTGTTCATGAAAACTCATGCAGACTCAGGGAGCAGATGAACAGCAAAGGTGAAAGCGGAACTTGGAGGGACTGCTTCAGTTCCTGGGATTTGGCAGTGGAGAAGGGAGCAGGACCAATGTTCCCTCTAATTTTTCATAGGCTATCTGCACCAAATATTTCTCTTGTGCAAAGTTTTGTAGCCAGGGGGTCCAAATTTGTGCGCACTCCAGCGAGTGTGGTCAAACTTGTGAGTGCAGTGAAGTGAGTATGATGCAAATAATATCTAAATTGTATTTTGATCTTGTGGTGGAAATGATTTTATAAATTTAGGAAACCTTATTTGAAACATGTTACTTGAAATTGCCTTCTTCATGTAGCATAAAATATTAGCACTGTTGAATTTTTTTGTGCACGCTTTATTTTGTTGTGTGTGTGGGTTTCACAACCTGTATGCATGCGCACACGCGCACAGCTTAGAGGGAACATAGAGCAGGACCAGGAGGAACTTGGACAGGCTCAGCAGCAGACAGGATCTTCCAGGACCTTTCTTTCCAGCCTGGCATTGGCTCTCTTCTCCTTCCCTTGTCTCAGCACTTCCATCTCATTTCTCCACCCAGTTTGCAAGGAGCTCCCATACATGCACTCCACGCTATGACATGCAATTCTAGAAACTTGACATACTACTTGATTTGAGGCAGCAGTATGGCATGTAGGATCACGCTCTGCATGTTCCATGTAGGTGATCTCAAATTAGATGTGTAGATTTTGGAGATGTAATAGAAGCCTCAAGAGACAGGATGAAAGCTATGAGGAATTCCCACCCTCCCCACCTCCTGCAGCAATGGTCACTGTTCAGTTTTCTGGTGGTGGCCACATTTTTTTAGTGGAGGGTCACCACATGGCGGAGGGGTCCAGAGCTAGGTCCTGAGGACAAAAGTTTGACAACCAGTGCTCTAAATCAGGAAGTTGAAACCGCTTCATGTGGATTCTCTTCCCAGTTCATCCAAGCTCAGACAGAGCTCTTGAACCAGATTTTCTTAAATGCTGGACACCCAAAATTGTAACTGAAGTCACTGGTATCTCAATATATCCAGTACTACCTGAAACTCAGGCTAGGGGCATCAAAAATTGGGCACCCAGAATGTGCCTATTACTAGGAGGGTATCTGAGAAGATAATTTAGAGCTTTAGGGACATTATGGATGAACATTGTTATAGAAAATATGAATAGTTTTTTGTTTTCTGGTGGTCCATTTTGTGCAAAATATGAATGCTTGACACTGATGGCAGATATGTTCAATAAAAAAATCTTGAAAGCATCTGACGAAGTGGGATTTTTCTCCCATGAAAGCCTGTGTAATAAATAAATTTCAGTTTTTAAAGTGCCACAGGACTCCTTGTTTATTTTGCAACAATTATAATAATTTAGCAAAGAAACAGTTATTGTATATATATATCAATATTGGAGATTAGCAAGTCATTGCCTATGAGCACAGAATAAATACCTAGACTGACAAACAGATTCACACAGATAAGACTGTGATATCACTGGTATAATCACCTCATTGAGAGATTCTACTGTGAATTTGAGACATACAGGGGATATAGTAGGTCACAGACCAGATTTGAATGTCCTTAGAAACTGTTTCATTATACTGTGGTGTTTTACATGACAGTATACTTTTCATAGTCTTTTTAACAGAGTTTATATTTGTTAGTTTATGTTGCACAGTTCCTTTGGATACAGCATATTTCAGAAATGCAGTTCAATTGCAATCTTGTTATACTGTAATGATCTCTAGCAGGGCAGTGCTCAAAAAAATTTTAGAGCAACATAAATCTGTACTGTTCTTGCTCATAGTAAGGAAAGGCAGTAGCACAGTGCATAGTTACTCTTTTTAAGTTCACAAAACCTTTCTGTCAGGCAGTGGAAACATCTTGAAGGTATGGTTCTGTCTTTTGTAACAGGCACAGCTTTTCTTCTCTCTATTATAGCAAGGTGACAAATGTGTGGCTGGGGAACCTCTTCCATCTGGCCTGTGACTGCACTCGGTGAGACCACATTCCATCCCTAACAGAGGGATAGAGAGTGGTCTCGCACACCCAGTGGTCTGCAATGCCATGAGAGTGTCAGGTCTTGACATCATTGAGTACTGGGTAGGTGAGACTGTGCTCCATGGGACCACACTTGCTCCCTATCAGAGACAGCACAAGAAAGAGAATATTTTTGATTTATGGTATGTGTGGCCCACTCAAAGTACATTTAGGTCAAATCTGGACCACTATAGCTAATGAGTTTGATAAACCTGGTTTATAGCCAGAATAGATTCCCCCTCACTAAAATTAGCTACTTTTTTTAGAATTAATAGCCGTACTGGCACTACTAATGGTACAATAGCTGAAATATAAATATAGTAGGTTTCTTTGTTGTTGTTTGGAGGAAAAGATATGGTAGGATATACAGGGACTGATTAAGACATTCTGAGGCCCTAAGCTATGTCAAGATTCTGAGGCCCCGTACCAGAAAAATAAAGAGGAAGATAATGTATTACATTATAACAGAAAGGGTAATAAAAATAAATGATAAACTATTATATTTGTATATACATATGCAAAGATGCATTGAAAACAAACACATACAACATATCCTTCAAAAAGCCTTCTTTGCATTACCAAAAATCTTATGATAAATCTTCTTAATTATCTCCTACATAGTTAGAGGCCCCTCATAATGTGAGGCCCTGAGCCATGGCTTACTTGGTTTGTGCCTAAATCCAGTACGAAGATGTGATTGATATGGGTTTTGCACTACTGACAGAACTATGCAGTTGTGTGTGTTGTTGGACCTGCTTTCCACTAAGCCCTGTCCTTTACTGGTGAGGATTTTTCAGGTTGAGATCAATAGTACTTTCTGATCATTTGATCAGTCACTTTATTGCATTGCCAAGTGTATTCCGCTGGAGCTCACAGCTTGACTAGCTAATTGAAATTGGCTATCCATTTATGTAGCACTCAAGTAGTGCACTCTCTACAGTGTCAGCTGAATCTGCATGCTTATAATATTCAACATCTTCTTGTAGCATTGAATTTGACGTAATGGCTTTTTGGAAATGGGTTGTTTTGAATCAGGAGACATAAATTATTTGCTTTGTTTTGTTAAGGTAATCAGTCTAATAAAACAGAAAACTGTAATCCTCATATTCTGACTCTGGATAGCTGTGACCTTGTACTTACATTTAGGTCTTGGCAATTCTTTCACTCTTCAGTTGGAAAGAATGTCCTCGCACCAACAGCATTATTAGAATTAATCACGGGGGTCAAAGTATAATCTGGGCAGCTGCGGAACACTCCCACAGGGGTGGGGCCCCCCCGGACCCCAGCTTCTGCCCCCCCCCATCCCCCCAGCATGAGCCAGGCTGCTGCCACACTTACCTGTGGCTAGGGAGGTGGGGGCAGTAGGCCCCAGGTTGGCGCTGCGGCACAACTGGACAGGAGGCTGCAGGCCCCAGGTTGGGGTGAGACCTGGAAGAAGAGGAGTTTGGGGCAGGGTTTGAGCCTCCCAACAATGCCTCTGACCCCCGCCTCTGCCTCTGCCTGCCAGAATGCTGAGTAATGCCACTCTGGGGCCTGCTATTTTTAGGGGCCCAGCATTTGGGACCCCAGAAATAGAATATGGAACTGAAATGCTGCGTTCCAGGGCCTGCTATTTTTAAATGGTGGGCCTTGGAACACAGCATTCTGGCTCCATGTTCTATTTTTAGGGGCCCCAGAAAGCTGAACCCCTAAAAATAGTGGGCCTCGAACGGTGTTCTGCCTTACTTTAACCCCTGATTAACCATTTACTGTATAAGTAAAGCATCAAATAACTTCTTATAGTTTTTAATATGTATTTGTACCATTATAGGAACAAAGTTCAGGCATGAAATCTTGACTAACAAACAAACCTTGTTCAGATCTTTCTTGGGGAGAAATTTACAGTTATTGAGAGAGCTTATTCATATGTTCTGTCATCTTCCTAGAACTAGTCCTCCTCTCAAAGTCACCAAAAAAGTCACATGATAGTTGCTGATCTAGGGATGAATACTGCCCATTTAGAAACTGAAATGAAGTTATGCAAATGCATATCCTTCTAGACAACACATTCTGCCTTCTGTTGTACAGTACACTCTCAGCTTCCTTTGAAATGATGTTTAATGCCCATGGGTCTTATGAACTCCTATCCACAGCAGCTTGGTTAGTTTAAAAGGAATGACCACTTCTTTCCAAACTCAAAGCATGAGGGGAGGATGAAGCATAATTTTATATGCCAATATGATTTGCCTCTGTATCATATAAAAACAGTATTTCTATGACGTTTTCCGACATGGTAGTAGTAGAACTTGATTTTGAAATCATACTATTTCTGCAAAATACACATGACTATTTAAAATATATAAGCATAGAAAGACTGGGTTACAAGGAACTGCAAGGATCTTCTAATACAACCCCGTGCCAAGATGCAGGATCTGTGGTATATAAACCATCCAATGCAAATGAAAACTATTTAAAAACTGTCAATAAAGGAATGTCCACAATTTTCCTAGGCAGTTCATTCCATTGTCCTACTGCTCTTACAGTTAGAAAGTTTTATGTGAGATTAAATCTAAATCTGGTATGTTGTAGTTTGAACCCATTGTTTTGCCTACTCTTGTCCTGCTCACTCTCTGACAAAAGAGAACAATTTTTCTCCGTCTCTTTTAGAATCTCTTTTTAAATATTTGATGATAGGTGACACCCCCCACACACACCTTAGTTGCCTCTTCTCCAGACTAAACATGCCCAATTGCTTCAGCTTTCGCTCATGTAGCTTGCATTCCATCCCTTTAATTAGTTTTGTCACTTGTCCCTCACCTGTGGAATGAATCTAAGGAAGCCTCAGATGGTGACCTGTGCTTTCAAGAGAGATGAGGAATAGTCTGTGTACACACAACAAAAGTTGGCCCAATAAACAATGTCTCCTCACCCACCCTGCCTCTGTACTTTAAGCTCACCATCTTTATAGCCGGTTGTTGCATTTCTTGCTATATTCTTCTCTGTAGTATATCAATTACAACAGCTAAAGTCCTTCAGGGGTGATGTGAAAATTGCATGTCACTTAATGGATGCAAGGCTAAGGGAGACTAAGTGTGTGTCTACACTGATGATAGCAAATTTGCTGCTGTCAGATGAGTTTATCCCAAGTGATTGAGTGGGTCTTTGCTTCCACTCAGTTGATTCAGTAGCTGATCTAATAAAACTACCTACACAAAAAAGGTTAATGATGCATCAGTGGGTAAGCATTTCCAGTAGGTGGAGCACAGTGGAAAAGGCACAATAAATAGAAGTTATGAAGTCAATGGGATTTACACAAGTTACTCTGCATAGTTTGCAGAACTTCCATTGACCGCCGCTAAATTTCCCAGCACTGCAGACCAGGCCTCAGTGTTAAGTGAGTCTAAAGACTCATCTAAGTGAACAATTTGTACATAGCAGGCTTTAGCGAGCTAGATTTGAATGCTTGCTTGTGGCAGACTAAGTGTCCGTGTGGACTCTGCCGTGCATTAAAATTTCTCTAGAGTTTTTATTTTTTTTGAAAGAGTACATTAAAGTGTACTTAAGAACTCTCACAGCAGGATTTGCACAGGCTCTTAGTGTACATCAGGCTATTTGAAGGTTATAAGCATTTATAGAGATGGTATAAAGTAAATATGGAAATGTCAGAAGAAGGTGAGACAGACTTATGTGCTTACTCAGTGAAATTCATCCTCATAAGATGACTTGCAAAAGGCATGTACACTAAACTGTTTTACATGATAGGAAAGGGTCATATTTTGGCAGTTCCATGCTCTGGATAGCCTAAGACACCTTCAAATTTTAATAGCTGATTTGATAAAATTTTATTTCATAATTAAGAGAATCAAGATATAGTTACCATGGGAACTAAGAATGACAGTGACAATTCTTGACTTCTCTATTTTTAAAACAATTTCATGCTTACTTCCAGTGAGCTACACCAATATACAACTAATATGAGGTTAAAGAATCAGTCCCCCTATGCTCTTGTATGTTTAAATCTTCTTATGACATGTTCTAGTAACATTTGTTGCACCAATTTTTAATTACTTTAGTAGTCAGAATATCACTAAAATTTTAAGACTATTTATAACAAAAGCTTCAGGAGTATTTTAAAATAGTATCAATAAATTAATTGCTGGAGATAATAAATTTCATTTCAGTTTTCTGAGATCCTTTAAATTCCCTAGCTGTTTCCAAGACTCATAATTTCCAAAGGATTGATAACACTCTTCTTCAGGTTTTACCATTAAGCTAAAATGAAATGAAATAAATTTCTAGCCACTGATAGAAGACCGAAGATATTGCAAATACAGCTCACATGCAACACCAAGTTTTATATTTCTAAAAATGATCAGTGCAGTTATTAGCATTCTGACACAGGGTGGGCCTTTTTAAAGAAGATTATTTATTTCAAAACACACTTACATAATGTTTACCTACTGAAATTAGCCCAGTTTTTCCAACACTTCAATATATTTTTTTTAGATCAATAATGTGTGTAAGCCAAGGCTTTAGAGAGTATGTGTGATGGGGGCTGTAGTGCGTGTGGTCTCAAGTGGCAGAAGAGTGTGTTGCTATATTTGATAGACAGGCTGACTGAGTGATCTGGAAGGTAAATAGTAATAGTTAGCCACAGCCAATGGCAAGCCACACCATCCCAAAATATCTGTTGGAAGGATTATGCTACTTGATGCACAGGGAAACTATGCAAGCTATAGCAATCTATGACTCCAGCCATGTCCACCAAGCAATCTGTAGAGTGAGGTCACGGCCTTGCTTCACCCCTCCAAACTTGAGGGGGCCTGGGCCTCCGCCAGCGGTAAAACAGTGAGCAGTAGTGTGCTTCTTTTAGCTAACAACATGTGTGGAAATGAATAAGACTACTTGCACTCACTTGTATGTTCATACTGAGCATTAGAGGCAATATGGCTCTTTTAATCTTTCTTCATAAATCAGTTTCTCCAGATTTATATTTTTCTTCTTTTTCTGATTTCCAACCAGCTTTGCTACATCTTTCTTCTAGTAATGAAGTGCCAGACATGCACTGTTTTAGGGGATTTCCCCAACAGAGAAGGAATTTGCTTGTCGTCTTTGTGATGTTATATCTTTGAATATGCTGTTTACTTTATTTTATTATGTGCCATTGCACAATCCTGCATGACTTTCAGTGACTCATGCTTTTTATGAACATGTACCTCTCTTTCACAGTTACTCCTTGCATTGTTTTTTCTACTAGTAAAAACCTTTTTTGTTTTGTTTTTTGCTTCTTTTTCATTTGCTTGAGGATGGATTTGCTTGAATTTTACAAAATCAAGTGTTTGTTTTTAAAGTTTATTTGGTGCTTTAAGTCCATTTTGTATATTTTTCTCACTTGTATTTATGTAATTCATTAATGTCCCATGTTCCCCTCTCAAGTCTTTGATGAAAAACTGAAATAAAATCTTACCCATCACTTTTGCATCCCCTCAGATGCCTCCCACTGACTCAGTATAATGTTGCTTTTTACTATTCTTCAGTCAGCTTTGCATCCATGTGATAGTGATCATAGCCAATCTGCTATGAATCAATGAAATATAGCTGAGGTACAATATGACATGCTTATATCTATGCTTCTTATTGCTCATTTCTCCATGTGTTTCCTTCATATTTGTTCTATTTGGGCTGAAATTATGTTTACAGACAGCTGAGAGAATGGTTTATGTTGAATTATTTGAATTTTACTTCTTATTCTGTTCACAAATTGTCTGTGAACACATCTTGATTTTGTTGGCAGACCATTCTCAAAGAAAAAATATATTGAAGAATTGCATGTTAATGATTTACTTAATTACACTCCCCATTTCTTATTCAGTAAATCAATATATTTGATATATAATTCATTTAACACCTTTGAATGCATATTATCTAGATGTGATTTGTAGTTCACATTTCATCAGCGTCCTCTTACAAGTTTTCTTATTAGCTATTATTGCATGGTCTTTAAGGGTTATAATTTGGAGAAAACAGCTGATAGGAAACATACCAGTCATGAGTACTTTTGAATGTACATAGTTATATAAGATATTTGTACAGTAGAACTATAGGTATAAGTAGGTCATGGTATAAATACCTAGATAGAAAATCCATGCCATGTAATTTTTTTTTTTAAAAAAAGCATTAACTATTTCACTGCTGATTCACATTGCTTTTCTTGTTGCCTCCTATAACCTCTTTCCCTGCATTCATAAGTTGTATACATGTCTGATAAATCTTTTGGACAGAGGCCATCTTATCTTTTTAATTAATCTATGGAGCTCTACTACTACACTGATGATGATATAAAATTCAGCACATTTCAGACACACTCAGTTTAGCAAAGCAATATAGGTTACATTGAATGTGACTTTTGATTGCACTTTGAACTTCGATGTATTTAAAGTAATTTATTCTATTCCATATATTCTTATACCATATATGTATCACTGTTGCATCTGAGCAATGTCCAGTAATGCATTAAGCAAGGTGACTAACATCTGTCACATTTGTTCTTTCATCTTCTGCTCCAGGGGAAAAAAAATGTAGTGGAGTGTTTTGGACTTTTAAAAATGTTTTTGTGTAAATACATAATGTCATATGTGCATGTGTATAAAGAACTATATGTTAGTGATGGCAAGATCAAAGAAATGTGCCATTCACTCAGAGCAGAAGATGGTGCGGCGTGTGATGGTCCTTAGATGCTGTGGGAGTTCAGCCCACAGCCTTGGGATGGTGTCTGAGAAAGCAATGTCTCTTTCATAGATGAGTTTTACTTTTATTGCAGAGGGTTCCATTGTGCCTGAGGAGTAGAATTATCACCCTCAGTCTTCATCTAGGAGTTTTTGTTGATCTTTTAGATACTCTGGTGCTAAGTCACTGCGCATCTTGAAGAAAAGGACTCCAAACTTGAATTTGATTTGATATTCAATGGGAAGCCAGTATAAAGTACCAGTCTGATGTGTTCACAGTGACCAGTGTTGCTGAGGAGACTTGTTTCAACTCTTTGTATGAGCAGGAATTTTTCTAAATGCTAAAGTCTTCATGTCCAGGTGTATTGCATTGATATAGTCCAACTAAGAAGTGATGCTCTTGATTTTTAATCCCCCCCCACCCCACTCTATTTAAAATATAATTGTGTAGAAAATTAATTATCAGAAAATGCATGGGCCTTCTAGAAGGGTGTCATGGGAATGCTTTAAATATATAAAAACTGACTTCATCCATCAATTTTTTACTGTAAGAAAGAGGAACTGATACTTCTGAACATTTAAAATTAGAAGTATTGGTTTAATAAATTAGGTTTATTTCATTAGAGATTGAGTGAAAGTCAAACTGTAGCACAATCATGTTCTGCTGTACAGAAATATATATTAAAATATTTATCAGTTAAGGTAAAATGTCAGGTTTTCATAAATTACACAATGGAAGATTGGTTCTTCCATACTGAATTATTTTTACCAGAAGGTAATTTGGAGATTATGTACAATTCAGGTTAATTGTTTCTTCTAAAAGAGAGCCATAATTGGGTATATCTCAAAATGGTAATATAGTTTATTAAACTGACAAGTTTTTTATATACTGCAGGGTGTGGAGTATTGAAGTATTAATAATTTTAGGTGAAATAAGGAAAGCATTAATGTTTAAAGATTCAAAATCTAGAGCAATCTTGCTAATGGACATTTTCGTCTTCCATATTGAACATTGAAAACTTATCAGACAAGGTCAGTTCAGTTGTTTGCTCACATACTGTACTTCAGATTTTTCATCAAAACAAAATATGAAGTTGGTGTCCTCTTAGTGTTGTAATAACTCAGGAAAATGATTGGTTTGTGACTGTAACTGTGAACTTTAAAAATTAGTGTTGGAATTAGTTAACTCCATATTTTATCCTTCAGGTGAAATGTTGGCCCTACTGCAGTTAAAGGCAATAGTGCTATGTCCTTCAGTATTACTAAGATCTTAATTAATTTATTTTTATCTAAATTTTGGTGGGTGGGGTAGAAAACCTTGGGCAAAATATGCCTCTGCTGAGACAAAATTTCCGTGAATTCCCTAACCTATGTAGCAATGACAGTTACTCCCTAGCTTGAAGTGTATGTAATTAGTGTCCACATATGAAATACACAGCTCCAGGCCCAGGTTAGAGACTGTGAGAAGAGCCCCTCCAATTGCACTAGATCACACAAGTTTCTTGTATCTGTGTGTGACAAAAAGGAATAGGATGCATCTCCCTTTTTCAATATCTACTCTTAGCATAAAAGAGATTTTTTTCCCTTCACTAATCTCATATCTTTCCATCAAATTATGTTGGTCTTGCTTCCACTTAGATTGAGACCATGGAGACCACAATCTCTCTCTTGATTGACAGATAGATAAAGGGTCATTTAAGCTTCCACTCTATCTGAAGAATAGCTAGACAAGGTACAACCCGCATCTGTGTTAGATTGTTAAGGGATTGAGTGAATCCCCTTTGCTGAGAGTTTGATTTCCACATGCAGTGATTGACTTGAGGTGGCCATAGACAGTGAAGAGAAGATGTTAAATGACCAGCAGAGCTTTCCTAACTTTGCAGTAGATCTAAGGGATGGACTTTCTGTGGCTTTCTACCTTCCAACTTTTGACCCACAGTGCTGCTTCACCTTGCCTTGCTTAAAAGCAAAGAAGTGTGGCTTATATTGTGAATCAAGTTCTGTTGAGTTACCCATGAGAGAGCCTTTGGCACCCTTCAGCTCTTATTTACGGTAAGCTTTGAGAGTTGAGACCCTCGTAGGGCCTCTAAGTTTCTCTCTTTCTTGCACAGCAAGACTCTTGTTTATTGGCAGGTCCTCCTTGGAGACTCTATTCAATAAGCAAGCCCTATCTACATTGGTGGGTTCTTTTTTTCCGATACTAGCCTTCTCCACCATTATTTGACAAGTTTGTTACCAGCTGTTGTTTTCTTTCCTACTTAAAGAAGTTATAAATACTTTTAAAGGCTTACCAATTAGTCAAAACAAAAATGCTGTTTTGGGAACATATTGACCCAAGAAACCCACATCTAACATGGTCCTTATCTGGCCTACTCCTCTGGTTCTGAGGAAGTAGAAACAAAAAGGCAAAATCTTCCCAAAGGAACCTGAAGAGATTGACTGGAAGAGAAGGAAAAGCATCTCTGAGGACAGTGAGTGGAATTTGGTGAAAATAAGAGAAATAAAAGATTCAACATACTGACAGCCTGAAGACATAAGGGGACTTTAAAGACATGAAAGGTAAGCAGTTAGGGATTTGTTATTGAAAGTTAAATTAAAAGAAACGAGAGAATATTTTTTAATGTGCCTACCTGACTTAGGATCCTCTAACCCAATATCACTTCTGAAAATGGAACTTGACTTTTAAGAGTCTAATTCTTAAGCTCATTGAAAGTCGCTTTTGAAAATGATTCCTAGGTTTCCAAATTAATCTAGGTCCTTTTGAATATTTTAACTCATATTTACTTATTAAAGAATGTAAAAACTGTTAACAAAAGATTACAAGTTTTAAAAACTAGAAATATAGAAACTTAAGATTAAAGGAACATTGCACACAGATTAGAACAGTTAGACTGTTACTATTATCAGATTTCTAGACCACAAATAGTAGGTCCTCATTATAGTCTTTTGGTAGCACATACAAAGACAGTGAAAATCTGTGAAGAGGGCAGGTCTCAAACTAGTTCTTAGAAATATCAGTTTATGTTCAGCACAATGTGTAAGAGATTATCCAAATTTTATTTATGTGACAGCTACAAAGGCAATAGTGAAATGCACAGTGAAATATTACAATATTAAAAATTCCATGGGCTGTATATACAAATAAATATTTCATTACTTGGAAGCCGCATTTATGAATTATGAAAACCTACAAATCATAGAAAAGAACTGAATCTATCAACAGCAAGGAGAAAGGGAGCTTCATTCTAGGAAGGAAAAGAAGATATTAAAAAGAAATCATATCCATGTATCATGTAAAATTATAACTACATCATTCAAAATTTGCATGTTTTAGTTTCACTGTAGAGTACTGGTGCTTACACAAACAACACAAGCTGTTCTCTCTGTAGGTTTATGATGTCTCCTGAATGGTTTTATAGCAGTGGTTCCCCAGCTGTGGCCCATGGAGGCTTTCCAAGTGTCCTGTGGCTCCTTCCCACTGACTGTAGAGAAGAGTCACTGCCTAAGGACCCAGGTGGAGTGCATAGGGATACAAGACATATGTGTTATCCCTGCTGCAGCCAAGGCGATGGCGGATTAGTGAGGAGGCAGGCAGCTGCCTTTCTGCACTCTTTCAATCTGGCTGCAGTGGGGGAGGAGGAGAGGTCTGCTGATGGAGACTGGTGGTCATTCAGGGTTGTAAAAATTATGTCTGTCACACTTGCACCACTGATTTATAGCCTCATAATTCACAATTTCACGTTCTGTATTTTTCTTTTCTGTTGAACCCCGGGTTCGTGATGTGACTGGGATGGACCAGCGACGCCCACCAATGAGACGGACACCAGTTCAAGTATACAAAAAAACCCCAAACTACTTTTATAGTGACACCTTAAACACCTTTAAGCACTTAACAGTGTAAAACAAGGAGATCTATGCAAAAACACTTGTAATCAACTAACAGCATAAAGCAAAAATCTATATAGGACACTTATAACTAAATGACAATATAAAGCTAAAAACCTATGCAAAGTACTTATAACCAAGTAACAGTGTGGAGCAAGAAAGTCTATATAAAGCACCTGTAAAACACCTCCAGCCAAACAACAGGATAAAGTATGAGAGTCTATGCAAAATACTTGCAACCTACAAAAGTACTTATGGTTAAATAACAGTATGGGGTAATGACCTACAAGAGGGTGGCCATAATAAGTCAAGGACTTTTCTGGCCTTTTACTGCCTCAACATTGGTATAGGCACTGACCAGCCCACCCGACGCGTATTTACCAATGGCTGGAAGCCATTCCTCCTTGCTACCCAAGAACGGTGGGCGGCAGGGTAAAAAAAGTCGGAAGAGAGAAAAATAAACCCCCACACTCTCCCCGTGTACACTGGGGAAGTTTGGGGCCAGCAGTTTTGAGCAGAAGCAGAGTAATGAACAATTATACAGTAAGAAGGATGCAAAATACAATGACTAACAAAACACCTGGCAAATTAACAACATAAAGCTATGCTAGACCATAAACAACTGTATCATGAAAAGATTATGCAGGGTACAGAAAAAATAACAACTACACAAACTATACAAAACTCAGGTGAACAAACTACAATCACATACTATATATAAATGGTACCAAGTAGAATGATTAAGAGAAGGTAGGAGGCCTATATCGATTTATAATACCTGTCCCAGGACCACGGTGGAACCCAAAGCGAGGAGGCAGACCAGCTGCAACATCTCAGTACTTAATCGTTCGTCTGACAATCCATGTACACCCCAAAAAAAAGAGGGTCTCGTGGGTGGGTGCTCCCTGTCTCAGTCAGGGGATCAGTCCGACCGGGTTGCGACGTGCCCTTAGCATCCGAGGGTGGGAGAACAACAAGCCAGCTGAGACGGGGGTTTTAATAGAATTTTGCCCAGCCAGAGTAAAAATACCCAATTAGGAGTGGGATCCTGTTCAGGACCAATGATAAAACTGGGACCCCAGACAATGACCCCTCCTTCATGGTGACGGGGGTGCTGAGAAACTGTTGGGGGGGGGGGGTAGAAACTCACCCCCTTTGTTGTTGACACAAAGAAACTCACACAGGAGATTGAGACCCATTAGGGGAGATTGATACTTAATGTTCTTCCCCTTTGTGCTGGATGGCCCGGAGATGGAGGCCCATCAGGGAGATCGATACTTAACATTTCTCCTTGAGAGCAGCATAATCCAGGGGGCTACGTGTGGGGTGGGGTGGCCATCATGGCTGCCACCTCCGCTGACATTTTCCTAATTTTTTTTAATACAACTATAGCCCGCATGGGGAAAAAAAGTAGTTAAATATAGTATGGGTACTTAACATTCTAGTTTACACTACTGTAGTTGAACTAAAGATTCAACATATATACTGCAATATATGTCTTATTGTTTTGTTTTGTTTTTTTCATGTTATGTGGTTCTCAAATCAGATCAGGGCCCTCCTTTGAGAGGTGTTATAAAAAGATGAGACAGAGTAGAAGAAGCCAGGAGTACAGGTTGAACTGTAGCATTTACTTCCTGTTCTGTGGCCAGATTTTTCTGTGGGAGGAAGCTATGACCTTTTGCTCTTCTATACTACAAAGCATTCAACCAAAACCCCACAGAGCTAAATGTTAAAGTTTTGGCCCATGCATAGCACCTTCCAACATCAGGACCTTTGTCTGCATCATTGTATTATCAAAAGATACCACTTTTCATAAAGTGGGCAATTTATAACGTGTATTTGGCCAGTTCTGAAATACTCCCCAGCTTTGATCATCTTCTGAAAGTGTAGAAGAACATCATACACAAACTATGTATTAGGTAGTCCCTGACACAGAGATCAGGCTGTCAAATTTTAAAGGCTCAGTTCAGAATACCTCTTGCAAGGTGTCACATCCTTGACACCTATTAGCCTCACAGGAGATACTTAGCAATATACAAAGTCATCCTAAACTGGAACAAACATTTTAAGTCATTCCCTTCTCTTACTACCATCTAGTAGTTCAATTTTGTTTAGTTAAAAAAAAAAAAAAGTACTGCAAATCAGGCTAGATAATCCTGGTGGTCCCATCTGGCCTTTGAATCTATACTAGGCAATTATAAGTTTTTTTAATTTGATGAAAGTGTACCAGGGAGGTACAGAATGTGAATTGGCATTGGAGACTGAGAGGGAGGTGGTGCTGTCTGTTTCTTTAAGCTCATTGCATCTGAGATTCTCTGTATAATGGCAGACAGTTAATATCACCAGGATAAAGTGATGTTATCTTTAAACAGATCAATAGTTGTCAATAGTTACATTTAAGGTATGCAAGATACTTTCTGTTTCACATTATCAGCATAGGAGAAACTCAGAGCAGAGTGGCATATGTTCCCTTTTTAGTGGCAGGAAAGGCTCAGGCTTTCTCCTGTGATATCTGGCTGGTGAGTATTTGCAGGTATTGCTTCCCATTGGTTTTGTCTGATAAGAGACTGTAATTAAGAAAAGGATTGTATTCTCTTTAAAAGGTGAGGACCCAATTATCAGCTGGTTTAAATTTCCCTTGAAGTTGATGGAGCCATACCAGGTGGTGTTCTGTCCTCAAAAAGACAGTCTTTTCAGGTCCTCATTTAGAAATTCTGATTGCATTCGTAACTTTAGCTGAGAAGTGCATGTTGTACTCAGGAAGCAGCAATTTTGGGTCACTTTATTATGCAGCATGGTTGTTACATAACAAATAAGTAATATTATAATCACTGGATCTAAATCTTAGTACAGGAACTCAAAGTGATGTATTTATAACTCTCTCCCTTAAACAAAAAATCAAAGCAGCTAGGGACAGGGATTTTCTATTCACAGTATTGCCATTAATCATTATTGGCCACTTTCTTGCCTGATGTAGCTCCTCTGATGTCTGTGATTTTACATGAGAGTTAAATTGGGCCCTTATTTATAAGATCTGCTAATTACTCAACCACTGCTAGTATTTACATAAGATGAAGAAATTGGTTCATGTCTATTACAAGATACCTGATCTGCCTTGTCACATTTCATATAAAAGTCTTCTACTTTAGTATTAGGCCTGTAGCCAGCTACTCTGGAGTAAACAAGCAGTGGAAATGCACTAAAAGTGAGAACTGGGTATCTGTCTGCAGAAATATTTGAAATATCAGATACAATATCCTGCACTTCAGATTATTATTACTGTGGATTGGAATCTCATGATGCTGTAGTTTTTGCACAAATATAGTCCTTGCTCCACAGAGTTCACATGTCTAATATGAAACAAAATGCAGCTTGCAAGTGTGGCAGTGTAAGAAAGTTCTTCTCTGCTGTCTGCATTTACTTTGTCTCACATTGGTAAGAGTTAAAAATGAAAGTACAGAAGGTAAGTTCACAGAGTTGCACAGGGTTACAATTGAACAGCTTGAGTTTCCCCAGATATTTTATTTATTTTAAAGGGTAAAATGAGCAATCCTTGCTTGCCAAACATTTCCAGACTAAGAGCTAGACAATGGCTTAGAGCCAAAGCCTGCACAGGAAGTGGCTGCTGACTTCTACTGAATCAGTTGGAAGCTGGGGGAAGGATGCAGACCCTTTCAAGGAGGCCTAATTTCACTGATGTCCTAGTCATACACAGTGCCACTACAACAGTGTACACCCTGTGTGCAAGGAGACGGAAAGGATCTTTGTTTTTTCTCTCTCATTCTCTTGTGTCAGCCACAATCAGACCCATATATATAGATAGCAAAAAGGTATGTTTGTAGAATTTTTTTACTGAGTTACAGTGATGGGCCTGCACAGCAAGTTGAAATCTGTTAGAACAGCAAGTAACCATTCTAGCAGTACCAAAAAGATCCCGTTACACTCACCGCACACTAAAGTAGCTCTTCTCAGATCCATATGGAGATATATTGCCTATAAACATTTTAAGTAAGAATCAAATAAATACTGGTTTCCTTAACCCATCTCCATTTACTTGCGTAGCTTCCAAACCACTTGTTCTACTGAATTACATTTGTACTCCTCCCGATACACAGATGTACACGTGTGGACAAGTGGGAGATTATATTATATTAGCAACTACATATTTATAAATAAAAAGAAAAAGTAACTTCTCTTCCACCTTGGTATTTGTTCTATTTTCATCGTACATGTCCTTCCTTCTACACCATTTTCTCTCCTATTGGTTCTTCATTTTTACCTTTCTCAACCTTAAGCTCTCTTCCTCATGCCGAGTTCTCCAGTTGCTTTGGTCTTCTTCAAATATTCCTTGAGGCTCTTGTATGCGTAGCCCAAACTTAGGGCACGTCTACACTGCACTTTTATTTCAAAATCACACTCGTTATTTCAAAATAAAAGAAATTAGGTCTACACGACGTTCTTTTATTTCGAAAGGATGGACCTCATCCTTTTGAAATAAGAATCATCCTTTTGAAAAAGTAAAACCTGCCCCCCCCCCCCCCCGGGCGGGGGGTGGGGGGGGGGGGTTGGGAGTAGCGCCCATAGAGCTGTTGTTTTGAAACAACACCGTTGTTTTGAAACAACTGTTTGAAACAGCGGTCCAATTGGCATTTTTTCGAAATATCCCTTTCAAAATAACGGCCGTTTCGATCGCGCAGTTTTCCTTATTTCGAAATGAGCCCTTTCGAAATAAGGGTTTTATTTCAAAATAAGCCATTTTGAAAGGACTGATTTTGAAATAAAACTGTGCGTGTAGACGTGCCCTTAGTGTAACTGGACTTGTTTTTAATTTTGCTTCAGCCTTTGAGTTAAGAGATGGGGGTTTTTAGTATGTACTTTTAAACCCAGAGGTCCTTACCTCCAGTCATTTGGTCAACAAGCCAGAGACAAGTAGGGCAGATATTACATATAAACCAGAACAGGGGAAACAGAATGCATAAGCTTACCTTAGCTCATGCACCAAATTCTGTTGACCATTCTGTTCCTGTTGACTTGAGGAAGGGGTCTTTGGAGTCCACTCCTGCCCTATTCTGACCTCTTCCCCTGTAAATCATCACACAGTCTCTGCCACTGTGCTTTAAGTTTTCGTACTTAACATCAAGCAGTCGTTTATTCTGTACATAAGAAAAAAAAAAGCTAGAACAGGTCCTTCTTTCTTAGGACCACCCCTTATTGCTTAGTTCTCTTCTCTCTTCTCACTTCCTCCTGAAGTTGTCCTGGGCCTCTCCCATTTTGTTTCTTTTCTGGGTCATTTCGCTCCTTTCTTGATATCCTCTGTTGCCAACAAAATTGACTCTCTCTGAAATTACCTCCATCCGAATCTCACCTACCCGAAACTCTAAATTGGTTATTTATAAATTCTTCCTGTTGAGGAGGGTGACATTTTAAATCAGCTTCCGCTCTTCAGTTCTGTTCAAGAACTATTTCTTCTGGCAGTACTGCTCACTTAGTCATGCTGCTAGGGACCTTCCTGACTAAAACTATCACCAGAAGCCACCTGAAATAGTTCAGGGAGTTCAGTAGAAAAAGATAATAGTGCCACACTTCTGCCCCTGAAGTGGAGAATTATCTATTTGCTTGTGCATCCAGAAAGTCATGTTCCTCCCACCATTTTTAAAATTTTATTTCTTTTTCCGTTGTGCTCAGAGAGATATTCATAGGATAAAGGATAAAAGTTTGAGAAATTTTTAGTGAACAATTCTGACAAGTCACACCGTCTAACTGAAAATCATTTGTTTATTTTCATTTCTTGATTTTTTTTTGCTGCTGCTACTAAGCTTTTTTGTTTGTTTGTTTGTTTGTTTTTGTTTGTTTTTAAATTCTTTAGCAAATCAGAATCTATTAAATTGAAGCCCTGGATATTTCAGGTCTTAACATTCTGCAAGACGGGGCAAAGTGTAATGATGAATAAACCTTTATGTTCAAACCTTTATGTAGAGAGAGAAATATGGCCTTATTCTGGGTAGTAAAAGTAAACCTTAGAAAAACAAAAAAAGCAAGGAGTCTTGTGGCACTTAAAGACTAACCAATTTATTTATTGCATGAGCTTTTGTGGCAGAATAGATGCTTTGAAGAGGGAGAACTTACAGAACTGGATGAAAATAAATGCAGGGGAGTGTAAGACATGGGATCATACACTCCCCTGCATTTATTTTCATCCAATTCTGTAAGTTCTCCCTCTTCAAAGCATCTGATGAAGTGGGATATTCTGCCACAAAAGCTCATGCGAGAAATAAATCGGTTAGTCTTTAAGTGCCACAAGACTCCTTGCTTTTTTTTGCTTTGCTAGACTAACATGGCTGCCCCTTTGGAACTTAGAAAAACAGTTAACAATGAAACTTAAAATGTGAGAAGCATGCAGGTGCCTGTACTTAAGAGTACAAATCAATGAAGTACAGAAAAATATTGTTCAGGAACTTTTTAATGCATGAAATCTCCATCTTCAGTGAAAAAATTATAAACCTGAACTCATCATATGCTTATTCATTCTCATGAGTACCCCATGAATTTCATTTATGACAAACATTATAATTAAATATGTTAAATAGAAAGTAGCGGTAAGTGTTCCCACCGAGTGAGAATGCTAATAGAAAGCAGCATCTAGCTTATGTCCATTTTTTTCCTTTTAGTCTCTTTCCTTCTGAACTGATAACTTTTATTGGAAAACAATATTTAAGGTAGAAGCATTTATTGTCCTTTTTTATAGACAGTTGTTCCAATAACTATTTAGTAGTGTTGGCATCAAAGGGAGAAAATTGTATACCTTATCTGCTGTCCTGCCTGTGGCTATAATGAAGTCTCTGTAGTAATCTAATTGTATTGACTTAGCAGGAAAGTGGAATTCTAATTGACAACATAAAGCTAAGCAAATTGCACCATCACAAGAGACACACTGGCTAAAACCCAGTTGACATTGATGTCAAAAGTATTTTTCTATGCCTCGGAAGAAAGTCAGATGTCTCTCAATTATTAAACTTCCAAACATGGAAATTATCCAGTCAACTTAGTATATGGTCTTTAGTGGGAACTTGTGCACCAGTTTTGCATTACATATACACCCCCTCTGATTTAAAAAGAAGTTTGTAGTGTTCCAGACCAGGAGAGACTTGGTCCTGCTTTCTAAGCTGAAGTGGAAAAAGCAATTCAGTTTCTGAATTACTTCACTTCTGCTTAGAGGTTGGCAGCAGTCCCTACACCTTTTTAGGCAGGGAAGATTGAGATCCAGCCCCTTTTTTGGGAGAAGAATCCCATTTTGGGATGACCTGTGAGGATTTTTGTATTGTGAACTCTAACCGATATGCTTTAATCAATGTATATTCATCAACAGCTATGGATGTATTTTCAAATCTTATTTACGTTTATAAAAAAAAATCTCACCCCAACCTTTACACCCCTATCTTGAGGATGGAAAAAGTACAGGAAAGGGGGAAGTGATGATGTTATAGAGTAGTACAGCCATGGAAGAGCTAGTCTTCTTCCCTATGCCTGACTTCTGTCAGCTTCCGTTACTCATACATATGAAGCATAGCACTGACATCTGGATCCTGATCCAGTAGCCATCACTGAGGAATGCGAAAAAAAACTGACGACCTCCATCAGCACAGATTGAAGCAACACTCTTATTTTTCTTTTTCAATTTTTAAGAAAATAGACCAAAGAAGATCTCAGTTAAATTTTCTTGCTCTCCTTTGCAGGTTGAAAAAATGATGAAATAAGCTCAGAAAACAACCAATGTACATAATTGTTTCTTTAATATGTGGTTAGGTTAAAGGTAGAAAGAAGGTTAGAAGCAAATTGATTAAGTTAATATTTTGTTTGAATAATGTCTGATAAGTGCTTTAAACTGAAAAATTGCATGTATGACCTTTTTGGCTGGATTCCTCCAAGTCACTGACTCTCCTGGTTAGTGTTACTGTGAAATAGAAAAGGAATCTTAGGAGAGGGAAGTTACAGTGCATCTTTTCCTATTTGCTCAAGAGGTCTTCTGAGAGCTTGAAAAACCAAATTAAGGTTTCATTATTCATCAGTTCCCCAAAGTGTAGTTCTTTGGGATCAGAAAATGTAGAGGTCAAGTTATAAGCTAGAGTTTGAAGCTGAAAGGCTTTATAACTCCCTCGTCTGCACTTCAAGGAAGCAAGTCTAAGCCCCAAATGGAATGTTGTAGAATGAATGCCAACACATCTTTGGGCACAAAATGAGGGAGATATATCTTCTTCTGCAAACCCTGAAAGGACAAAATTCTCCAAATTGCTCCAAATACCCATGCTGCCATGCCAACAGTTTCTGTTGAACTCAATAGAAAAGCTCTGACTTTGATAGTGTCATGATATTTAACTTAAACACCCTTTTACAATAGCTGTGTAAATTTTGAAATGCTCCCCCCCATAGGTCTGTTAGATGCATTTTAAAAAATGTAATAGGTCTGAAATAATTGACAGGTTTTTTTAAATATTCCTTTTATTTTAAATGGGGAATTTCATTACAGCTGGCTGTTGAACTGTTCAAGTCAGAGAAGAGTTTTAAGCTTTCTACGTTGTTGTGGGTTATTATTTGTATTTCATAGCAATGAAGACCTCTAGTAAGACTAGTACCTAATTGCACCACATATTCAAACACACAGTAAAATGCTTGTCTCTTCTCTGAAGAGCTTAAAATTTAGGTATCAGATGAGGGACAATAGGTGGAGGACAATATCCATCAGTTTGGTAATAGCACATCAGCAGCCTAACTGTTATCAGGTTTTCTGCAAGCATCATGAAAAATGGAAATTTAAGAAAGCTCTGAAGGAGGATAATTATGCTGTGAGTGAAGGTCATCCCCCCCCTTAAATTACGAAGACTAAAAGCCAATGAACACTGAAAAAATTAGTATTTTCATATTTATTTTGTTTTGCTGTCTTAACTTTTCAAAACATGCTTTGACTTACCTGTATATTTAAACACCCTTGAAAAGTTACCTTTATTCTAAAATAATACTTATACATTCCCCCAAAATGCTACCGTGTCTGTGTGTCTGGATAAGTTCACAATACGACTGAGAAATTCACTTGCTTAATGGTGTGAATAAGAGAACTGGATTCTGCTACAAAGTTGATAGGCAAGAAAAAGTCATTTTGAAATATACAGTCAACAATCAACTACTGGGAAATATCAGGAGCATAGTCTCCACCTTCTTCAGGACCCCCAAGACAGTAGAAGTAGCATATGCAAAACATGGAAGATTTGGGGGAGAGTTAATACATTACTTATTAGAATCAAGATTTTGTGGAGATTTCTATCCAGCATAACATGGGCCAGTCTGTGGAGTCTGCTACCCCCTTCTACTTGCTGCTGCTCTCTCATAGTTCAAGGATGCCAATGTGGCAGACACTATTGCAGCCTGAGGGATTCCTTCTCTTTAATCGTTGTACAGCTTTCTCTGCCAACCTGGCTACCTGGGTTTAGAAAAGGAGACGCTGAAGCCTTCAAGAATGAAATGACTTTCAGAGAGGCAAGATAGAAGAAACAGGATTTTATCATTCATAGTAGGCCGAACCCTTGGGACATTGTCTAGGAGATAACTAGTCAGAAGGTTTCACCAATTTCCTGTTATGCTTGAAGTGTCTGCAGATCTTGCCATGTATGGAAGAGAGCCCATTTGAACTTCCCAGAAATCCCAGTCATACTGTACTGTCACAGTCCTTTTGCTGGGGCAAGGGAGGAGATTGGGTAACAAAGAAATGAGGAGACAGTCGGCAGCAATAAAACAATATAAAGATTTAGGGAAGCAGATCACACCCCATTCCCTCCATTGCACCTATGTAGGACTCTTATGTAGGAGAACGAACAGCGTCATATACTGTATCGTGTAGAGCAGGATTTGGAGAGCTTATTTGAAGGAGTAGTCTGTGTCCTATTGCACAATGGGGATTTGCAGAAGGGGGTGAACCCACTGCTTAGTTAATCTGCCAGCTTCCATGCCTCCACTGTAGCAAAGACACAAGTGGCATGGAGGCTACCCTAACCTTGAACGGATATTTGCTACTATGGAGTTGTATGGAGAGAAGTTCTACCTGAACATCAGGCAAACTCACTACCTCTCAGCCCTGTATGCACTGTGCAGTGAAGATCAAGAATTTGGCCTTGGCTGGTTCACATCTCTCTGTTGTTTCTGGATGACAGTACAAAAGCATTGTGCAGTAGTGCATAGTAGTGAGAAAATGAACCTAATTAGAAAATTGCTACAATCATAGTTAAATAGTAAAGTCCAATTTCATTCCAAAACTGAACGCAATTGAAAAGTAAACAATGCCAATGTTAAAGAATATTTTTTTGTTTTAAATATATGAGTGTTATAAGTAATCCACAATGGGGATTGACTACACTGTAATAAGGACTTGTACTATCAGGACATTAACCTGCTTCAAATAAAATAGTGATTTTAAGTGTCAATAATGTAATTTAAATTTAATAGACCTCTTAACAAGGACAGGGAATGTAAGATCTAACACTTCATTCTGACCAACAGAATGTCAATGCCGCTTCCCTGGTACTTGCATCTAGTTAGCTTTTATATAATATAAAATTTGAGGTTTAAAATCTATTTTTTATCATACCACGAGAAGCTATTTTCCCTGCCACTGTGTAATTTTCTAAGAAAGCAATGGTCACTACTCTCTGTCTAGTATTGCCTGTTCTGTCATAGAGGATAGAATGACTGGCCACCCTTATGATCCTGATTACCAGCAATTGTATTAACATTCTGGAAGTCATTTAGAGAAGTCCATAAGCTGTTGAGTGAAAAAGGAAATGTAAGTTAGCTTGAACTAAACATACTGGAAGTGACAGCAAGAGTTATGCATCTAGCTGTTTGTCATTTAAATATTTCTAAGTACATTAATTTATTTTGCATATAAAGGCTTTTGCAAGAGATTCAAAAATAAGACTAACTTTTTGTACCATTACTTCTTATTTTTATATACATCCTCCCCAAACTTGTCATTTTTTTCTTATCCAAGTTATAATACTTTGTCTGTATAGAATGAATACATTTTGTCCTTTTGAGGATGCAGCATATGAAATTATTGTTGTACCTATGCAGCATCTACTGCTGTGTGACACACATTACACTCACATGGTAGATTGCAAGTTAAAGGCTGTATAGGAAACCAAAAATATTATGTCATCTGTATGCTTAATTGATGTCGCATGCTGTGCAAATGAGTGAGTGACTTGACGTGTCACACAAAAAAAGAGAGGTGCTCACAGCCTGTGCTGCATGGCTGGAGGTCATGTTACTGTTAGAGTGAGTGAGGGCAGCCAGACAGTTCTGGTAAATTACCTGTCTAATGTTCTGCAAGGGTTCTGCTGAGCTGCTATGGCTGGTTAAGAGCAGATTGTTTTTGCTTTTCTCTTTCACGCTAAATCCTGATGTGGGTAACTTTAGCTTAGTATCTGTATTTTCCCTTCTTCATTAACTGTCTCTTTCAGCAGAAAACACCACAAAAAAACTCTGTTCCATTACAGATCATCTGATTGCTTGGAGGTCCTGTGTTAAGCTAAATCATTGTTTGGTCTGACTGCTGTCATATTTTGTGTGTGTTTTATTCCTTAATAACATTTTTTCATTCAGTATTTGAATAAATAAAGATAACTTAAAGATCTTTAAGAGTAAATGTTAAGTACTCAAATGATCTGTAAGCAGTGTGGTGTGCTTTGCTAAAATACTGATAATACAGCTACTAAAACTCAAACTCAGTTGTTTTGTATCTATTTTACTACCTCTAAGAGTAAGCTGAGTACTTGATTGATCCACAAGATTAGATTCTGAATTCTTACAGCTTGTCAGTGTTGGTGTGGAAAGAGATTTTTACTTGTTGCAGGATTTAAGAAAAAAATCGTTTGTGGTTTAAAGTAAACATTTTAAAGATGACATGCGTTTTAAAGGTATTGATGACCCTGCATGAAGTCTAAAGTATAAATAATGCTAGTTAGTGATTTTTGGAGAACTTCAATAAATGCTCTGCAAACTATTAGGCGTTTAATAAATGTGCTACAGTAGAATTCTGTAATGATATCCATTAATATTACACATGCTCCACTGGACAAAAAGGTAAAAATAAAATACTGAGTTAGCACAATGGTCATATTGAATCAACAAATCCTTGCTTTGTGATATAGCAGTAATCAAAAATGATAGGGTAGAGATATAGAGATAACACATTTTTTCCAGCCGTTTTAAGGATATCTCTCTGTTTTTATCCCTAAAGTTCCTCTTTAAAGGAAGAAAAAAATTAAGATAAAATTAAAGTTTTAAACCAAAACCCATAAATAAATAATACTTTAAAAAGTTGTAGATTATTAAAAAAAAATTAAATGTCAAAAAATGTGTAGGTAGACGTTTAAAAAAATTAAACAGAAAATTAGGTCACTGTAGGGGAAACTCAAAATCCTAAGTCAAGAAATACTTGTTTCAACACCAGTCTGAACTCTGCTCCATTTTCCCTCAAAGACTTTGTGCACCCTCTCACTTATCTTAACTTTCGAATAAGTGAATGATAATTTGTCTTCTAATGTTGGAGTACCTGGTCTTGATTGATAATTAGGAGTTGGAAGAGCACAAGTTAATTAACAAAGTTACTGGAAAAGTGGCAGTAGAATTTATGGGTGGTTGGTTTGTAGCTCAGTGCATCTTCAGCTAGGCTGTAGGGAGTATTCTTTTTAGAAGTGTCTATTCATCTTTCTCCTTCTCCTCATCACTCCTCCTCCTTTCCTTCCTTCACTCCCAGCTGCCTGCACTCAAAATGGAGGGAAGAGATGAAGCAGCAGAGAGCCTGTATCCTAGCAGAGATCAGCAGCAGCCTTTTGTAGAGGGAAGGTTGGATGGAATAAGAAGCAGCATCTGAGCTGCCAGAATTTTGGTGCTGAGGACTGTGTACAGTGATTGGCACCATTGGGTAAGATTTGTACTGCCAGCCACAGAATTGGGAGCCTAAGTAGAGGAAATTCATCCTCTTGTCACTGCATTCTGAGGTATTACATTCAAAACTTTTTTTCTTTTTGTTCCTGTCCCCCAGGATATCCCCATCCTTTCTTTAAGACAACAACAACAAAACCCGCATCTTTAAAGAACCTGATCACTTGCAGCATCAGATCCCCACACACACACTCCAAAGAGTGTGGAGAGCTATTCATATTTAAGGACAAAATTGGTACAAGGACAAATTCATGTAAACTGGCCATGAATAAATCTAAAATTGGCAATTAGAAGGTTTGTAACCATCAGAAAGATAACAGCTTCCCAGTAGGAGTTGTGTGGGCAAACAACTTGGGAGCTGTAGACGTTTGAGCATGATTATATGGTGGGCATCTTTATGATGGTACTTGTCAGGGCTCAAAAGTTCTGTGGAAAAGATCTTATTAAAGGGCTTCAGAATTTCAGCTGGCCACCTGCAGAGGTCAGGAAGTGATTTTTTTTCTCCCCCGGTTGTTGAGGCATGGTTTTAATTTATTTTATTTTATTGCTTGCTTCTGAAGACTCAGGGAAGGCCACAGCAGCAGATGGGCCACTGGATGGGGGTGGAGGCACACAGCTCTGAGATGTCCCCAAGCATTCATTCTTTCTCTCATTTGTTTGACTGGCTGTTTCTTTTTCACACAATCAGGGTCTAACTGATTGCTATGTGTGGGTTGCAGAAGAAACTTGCTTCTCTATCAAATTAGGAACAAGCTCAGGAGGCAATTTTTGCCATCTTCAACAAGTCTGGGGGTGTGGATCACTTACCAGGATTATGTAAATATGTCTTGCTTAATCAGTTCCCGACCACTGGGGGGCTGCGGCATTGGTACACCTCAGTTCCTCCCACCCTTTGCCTATGGCACAAAATAATTCATTCTTCTTCGAGTGCTGCTCCTGGCCATTCCCTTGTAGGTGTCTGCATGTCACGTGCATGTCACGTGCATGGCACGCCGGAGCTTTTTTCCCACAGCACCCGTTGGCCCGGTCATAGCGCCCCCTGGAGTGGCGCCGTAGCCACTCCCTATATATCCACTAACCGGCCCTTCCCTCCTCAGCTCCTTCGTACTGCCCATCGGTCGCCGGAACGTGTCTCTGCTGCAGTTTCGCAGTTTTTGCTCTCCATGGTTACCCAGTTCTTAGTTGATAGTTTGCTGTTGTTTTAGTAGTTAGTTAATAGTTGATAATTAATAGTTAGAATAAGTCATCGCGCCCTCCCTGGGCTCGGGGTCGGGCTATGCCAGGCTTTAAGAAGCCCATGCCCGTGGATGACCCACACAGTTCGTGCCTGCTGTGTCTGGGTGAAGCTCATCTCGCAGAGCAGTGTAAACTCTGCCAAGCCTTCAAGCCACGGACTCAAAAAGATCGAGTCCAATGGCTTGAACTCCATATGATGGAGGAGGCACTAAGCCTGGTACCGGAGGATTCTGGATCAAGCTCAACCCCGTCGGGACGGAGCACCCCGGCGTCATAAGCGCCGCTATCGGCACCGAAATCCACTCCCAAGCTGCACCGGGAGCCTCAGCACCGTTCTACGTCTCTGGTGCTGGCTAAAAAGAAAAAGACTAGGGGGCGCTCTCCACCGCGTGGCTCAGCAAACCAAAAGGATGCCAGGCATGTTGATTTAACCGGTACCCGTTCTCCCTCCCTAGCACTGGAGTCGAGGGAGGTCTGGTACAGTCTGGTCTCGTCTCCGACAAGGGATATACTGGAGGAGGACATTGTTTTACCGACCACTCTAGAGGCCTTTTCAGCAGTGCAAGAGCTCTGTGGCCCAGTGGCCTCTCAGACTCCGATGCCAAGTCCTCTGGCATTGTGATTGGTACTGTCGCGCGGGAAGCCGACCCCACTCGGGGCAACATCCAGGGACACTTGTTCAGCGCAGAGCCCTTCCCAATGGCACCGTTCCCCAATCCCCCCTGTGGTGGTGGTGGTGGCGGGGGCTCCGCGGTACTGCTCTCCGGTACCATCCCAAAGAGAACCTACTCAGTGGCACCAGGAGCATCAGGGAACTGGCGGGCGCCGTTTTCCAGTACCGTCATCTTCGGCACTTTCTTGGTCCCCAAGGAGTAGTCCATCTTCGAGCTCCGCAGGAGATACCGGGTGAAGGCGACATCGTAAGGCCGCTCAGCCTCCCCAACCAATCCAAGGTGCTCCCCTGTTCCACCCTCAGTGGTCGGTCTGGCAGCCGGGCATGCAATGGCCCTTTTGGACCCCGTGGGCCTTTCATCAAGGACAAGGTCACAGACTCGGGGGCCCAGTCTTGGGGTCAGAGGTTCACCAACCATCTTCTGTGGCTGCATGCGCTCCCTCCGGTACCGGGGAGGGATCTGAGGCAGAATCCCCTGGAGATGATCAGGCTAGCATGGCTAGCAGTACCTGCAGCGTTCGTTTGGGAACTCCAGTCTGTGGGTCTGGACCTGGGGGAATCTTCATCTTCCCCCCAGACGAGGCTGTGGCAGGGGCAAAGCCATCTCCTATCCCAGATGATGCCTTGGCCCACCAGCAGCTCCTCCGCCGGGTAGCCCGGGGGTTGAACTTGCAGGCGGAAGAAATAGTAGAGGATGCTAACCCTATGGTGGACATTCTTTTGCCTGAAGGCCCGAGCCGCATTGCCCTGCCGTTTATCAAAACTATTCAGAGTACTACAAAGACCTTGTGGCATACGCCGGCTTCAATCCCACTGACTGCCAAGCGAGCGGAAAAGAAATACTTCATTCCCTTTAAGGGCTACAAACATTTTTACTTCCACCCCACCCCCGGCTCCTTGGTTGTGGCTGCAGCAAATGAACGGGAGCGGCAAGGCCACCCTGCATCGACCCCTAAATCAAAGGAGGCGAAACGGCTGGACTTGTTTGGCCGCAAAACATATTCAACTGGGGGCCTCCAACTTAGAATAGCAAATCAACAGGCTATTCTAAGTAGGTATATGTTCAATGCATGGTCCTCCCTGGAAAGGTTCGCTGATTCGTTGGACCAGAGCTCCAGAGACGCCCTCTCAGCCTCCATCAAGGAAGGCAAAGTAGTGTCCAAGGCCCTTCTGCAGTCAGCATTGGATGCGGCAGACGCGGCAGCCCGTGCAATGGCCTCTGGGGTTACCATGCGGAGATGCTCCTGGCTACAGGCTTCGGGTCTCCCCCGGAGGTACAGACCACTATACAAGACCTTCCCTTTGAGGGCCCTGAGCTGTTTTCACAACTGACAGACTCCTGTCTGTAGACCCTAAAGGATTCAAGGGCTCTGATAAAATTGTTGGGCCTCCACACGCCGGCCGCTCAGAGAAAGCCCTTCAAGCCGCTGCCACCCTTGCGCCCATTCCGCCGGCACCAGGACAAGGACAGACGACGAAATGGGGAGGCCGTCGGTCTGCCGGGCACTAGACAGGCAACCAGGGGAGCTCGCGCCAATCGGCGACTCAGAAAAAGAACTTTTGAGGGTCAGCGTGGGGGCGACATACCAGCCACGCCATATCCAGAGACTCCATCCTTTTACAGCAGACTTTCCCATTATTTCCCGGAGTGGCTCAAGATTACTTCGGACCGTTGGGTTCTCAGAACTGTTCAGGAGGGCTACTCCCTCCAGTTTGCTTCATTACCCCCGTCGGCGCCTCCGCCACGCTTTTCAGCTGCCCAGTGGGACCCTACACTCACAAGACTATTACGGGAGGAAGTACAATCCCTGCTCCAAAAAGGGGCAGTGGAGGTGGTTCCACTCAACAGGAGAGGCAAAGGTTTTTATTCCCGTTACTTCCTGATCCCGAAGGCGAAAGGGGGTCTTCGACCGATTCTAGATTTAAGGCGCCTCAACCGTTTCCTCAGAAAGATTTGTTTTCGGATGGTTTCTCACTCGTCCATTGTCCCCTCTCTGGAACCAGGCAATTGGTACGCCGCCCTTGATTTACAGGACGCATGCTTCCACATCGTAATTCATCCGTGCCACAGGAAGTATTTGCGCTTTGTGGTAGGCCAGGACCACCTACATTTTATGGTCCTCCCGTTTGGACTCTCGGCAGCACTGTGAGTTTTTTAGCAAGTGCCTGGCAGTAGTGGCCGCCTTTCTCAGGAGGAGAGGAGTCAACTTCTTCCCATACCTGGATGATTGGCTAGTAGTGGGCCGATTGCCTCAAGAGACGCTAGCCCATCTGGCAACAATGCAATCGCTGCTCAGTCGTCTAGGCCTCTTAGTCAACAGGCAGAAGTCAGTGTTGTCACCCACACAAAGAATAGAATTTATAGGGGCTGTCCTGGACTCCGTATCAGCAAGAGCGTCCCTTCCAGCCTCCTGCTTCCAAGGGATTTGAGAAGCGGTGAACTCCCTAATAAGATTTCCTCTGGTGATGGCTCGGGAGTGCCTCCGTTTACTAGGGCTCATGGCATCCTGCACGTTTGTTGTTCTACACTCCCGTCTCCGCATGCGTCCACTTCAGCTGTGGCTGGCAAGTGTATTCCGCCTGGCGAGAGACAGTCTGGACATGATGGTCACGGTGCCCACATCTGTATTAGAGTCCCTCCGATGGTGGACTCAGGAGGTCAACCTCTGTTCTGGGATTCCTTTCCAGCTGGCTCGCCCGTTGGTACATCTAATGTCAGATGCCTCAGACAAGGGGTGGGGAGCTCATTTGGGCAGTCTCAAAACCCAAGGCCTGTGGAAGGGAGAGGAATCTGCCCTGCACACCAATATCAAGGAACTGAGGGCAGTGCGCCTCGCATGCGAGGTTTTTCGAGACCAGCTTCGCGGTCGGACGGTCTCAGTGCAGATGGACAATACGACGGCGATGTTCTATATCAACAAACAGGGCGGCACCTGCTCCAGACTCTGCCAGGAGGCCATAGCCCTGTGGGAATTTTGTATTCGCCACGACATTCACCCTGTCGCATCTCCAGAACCTGGTCTCCAGAATACCATAGCAGACGATCTGAGCAGGAGATTTACGACCCACGAGTGGTCTCTCCACCCGGATGTGGCGGAGGATCTTTTCCAGAAGTGGGGTCATCCCCACCTGGATCTGTTCGCTTCTTGTTGGAACACCAAATGTCTCAAGTTCTGCTCCTTCCGGGGGCTCAGCCCAGGCTCAATGGGGGATGCCTTCGAAGTTCCTTGGACGGCGGGGCTGTTATATGCCTTCCCCCCAACGCCCCTGGTTCCCAGGATGCTACAGAAGATAAAAACGCAAAGAGCAAGGGTCATATTGGTAGTCCTGGCGTGGCCACGGCAGCACTGGTGTGCGACCCTCCTGAGACTCTCCAGGTGCGACCCCATCCGACTGCCCCTGAGACCCGACCTGCTGTCCCACAATGACGGATTCCTACTCTACCCCAGCCTGGAGGTGTTGCACCTCCATGCCTGGCTCCTTCATGGCTGACAGCAAATGAGCAACTGTGCTCGTCTCCGGTGAGGCAGGTGTTGTGCAGCAGCAGGAAAGGTTCCACAAGGGCTACGTACACGGCCAAGTGGCGCAGATTCGTGCACTGGGCTACAGGCAAAGGAAAGGACCCGGATACACTGCCCGTTCATACCATCCTGGACTCTTTGGCATCTAAAATGGTCTGGGCTGTCCCTGCTGTCCCTCAAGGTTCACCTGGTGGCGAATGCGGCTTCTCGCTGGGTTGATGAGCAATCCACACTATTTTCAATACCCATAGTAAAGAGGTTCCTCAAAGGGCTGTCAAAGCTATACCCGCTGGTGCACCCCCCGATGGCCCAATGGGACTTGAACCTGGTCCTTTCTCGCCTCACCAGGCCGCCCTTCGAGCCGCTAGCATCGTGATCACTGCTCTGTCTTTCCTGGGAGGTGGCGTTTTTGGTAGCGATCACTTCGGCTAGGATGGTATCGGAACTGTGTGCCCTGTCAGCCGAGCCCCCGTACACGACCTTTTTTAAAGATAAGGTGCGGCTATGCCCTCATCCGGCTTTTAGGCCCAAGGTGGTGTCACAGTTTCATATAAACCAGGACATCTACCTGCCAGTCCTCTGCCCTAAACCCCATGCGTCCGAGGAAGATAGGCGCCTCCACATGCTGGAAGTGCGAAAGGCACTGGCCTTTTATATTAAACGAACAAAACCCTTCCATAAATTGCCCCAGCTATTTGTGGCAGTTGCTAACAGGATGCAGGGGCAACCCGTTTTCGCGCAGCGGATTGCTACCTGGATTGTAGCGTGCATTAAAGAATGTTACAAACTGGAAGGGAAGCCACTCCCACGTGTCACGGCCCATTCAACAAGGGCCCAGGCGGCATCGGCAGCCTTCCTGGCAGGGGTCCCGATCACTGAAATTTGTAGAGGGGCGACGTGGTCCTTCCCACACACGTTCGCACAGCACTATGCCGTCACCCAACAGGCCCGGCAAGATGTGGCGCTGGGTGCAGCAGTGCTGCAGTCGGTATCCCTGTGACATATCCCACCTCCAAAGTAAGGCTAGTGACTCACCTACAAGGGAATGGCCAGGAGCAGCACTCGAAGAAGAAGAGGAGGTTGCTTACCTGGAACCGGTGTTCTTCGAGAGGTGTGCTCCTGGCCATTCCGCTCCCTCCCACCTCCCCTCATACGGTTAGGGAAGAAGGAACTGAGGAGGGAAGGGCCAGTTAGTGGATATATAGGGAGTGGCTACGGCGCCACTCCAGGGGGTGCTATGACCGGCCCAACGAGTGCTATGGGAGAAAAGCTCTGGTGTGCCATGCACGTGGCATGCAGACACCTACAAGGGAATGGCCAGGAGCACACCTCTCGAAGAACACCGGTTACAGGTAAGCAACCTCCTCTTCTCTTGGGAATTGTAAAACCTTGGTTTAATTCTGTGATCAGGTGCTGTGTGGTGGTGGTGTGTACAAGAGGTTAGATTAAATGAACCGGTGGTCCTTTCTGGTTTTAAACTCTACAGGTATCTCTCCATGGCCTATGGCAGTGGGTCTGCCTGCCTGGACCACAGTCTTGGGCAAGCAAGCTCTAAACTTTTTGGGCCTAAGTTTTAGAGCCGGAGTATCAAGCTAACCTTAAACTTCAAAGGGCTGTTTATACGGATATTGTTACAGTGCTAGTGTGAGCCCTTCTAGTACAAGAGTGTCCAGCTGCATGACAGGCTCAGTGCCACATGCTATGCAGACATGCAAAGTTTCTGACAAAGTAGGATTGTCTCCCATGAAAGCTCGTGCAATAAGTAAATGTGTTAGTCTTTAAGTGCCACAGGAGTCCTTGCTTGTTTTGCAGAACTAAAACTACATGGCTACCCCTTTGGAACTGTTACCATGTTAATGATGTTGCCTCCAGTCTGGAGTGAGGAGGCTGAAGAACACTCAATCTATAAATTGTCAGATCTCTGAAACCGCATCCAATCACTTTGGTAAAGTTTGTGCCTGTCTGTAGTTCCCCTTTGTTAAAAAGCAAATTGTATGTGATCAAAGGTTCCCCTGTTGCTCACTGCAAATTTCCACAGATTTATGATAGTTGTTTGCAAATATTGAGATGCAGTCTTTCTGGGACTTTCCTCAAATGTCATTGGGAAGCTAGGACATCATTCCTGCTTTTTCCATCAAACTGAAATGTGACTTACAGTGGTTGCAGAGTAATTTTTGAATTGATACTATGCACTTTTAGGACTGTTACATTCTCAGTTTTATCCAGCATGCTGAACATTTCTACCTCTGAAGCTTAGGGTGCTTCTATCTGAAAATCAATCTAATCTTTTACATTTTCTGAATAAATCGCAAAATACTGCTTTTCACGCTTTTCTCTTCATTCATGGGTAACATCTTCAGTAACGTAGACACAAAATTCTGCAATATTCTCCTCAGGAAATCAGTACTATTAAGCAGCAATTCATTTTCCCTGTACGGATGCTCACAGGAGCTTTTAGGTCCTTTCTCATGTTCAGCCAACCATCTTAATTAATATTGATGATCCCTTTAGTTCTTCCTTTAATTTAGCCTCTGTTTCTTCATTTCAACATTTAGAAATGGAGCTGGTAGTTTTAGCCTGTCTGGAGGATTACATATGGAAGGCAAAATGCTTTCCAAAAGTGCCCATGTGTTCCTGCTGCACCATTATTCAGTACAGCTACATGCAACACTCATCCCTTTTTTTTAAGGACTGCACTAAAATCTCACCTCTCAAACAAATAGATGATCTTCTTGGTATCTTTAAACTATAGCAAAGACCTTTTTAGTTCATTTGAAAACTTACTTCTACACTAGGGATGGGATTAATGTAAAAAAAATTGAAGGTTCATATCAAATAAGAACTTAAAACTTCAGAGGTGAAATCCTGGCCTCGCTGTGCTTTGTCATCTCCAGAAAGTGCTGCAGAGGTGTTTGAAAATGAAAAATAAATTTTAAATGTATTCTGATTACTGCCTTGGCATGGCCACATACTGCATCATGGTATTATTAATTCTTATGTTTTCTTATAATAACCCCTTGATGTACTTTATGAATTTATATGCCATTCTTGTAGTTACTGAATAGTGCATCTGATTTTACAATTAAGTTGAATCAAAAAATCACCACAGATGTGCTTTTCATTCATCAATATGTATCCAAAGATTGCCTTCTGATTTTTGCATCCAGAATTCATCAGTTTGTTTGCAATTCATTGACCATTGCCTAGAATTCAGTCCTAATATATTTATCTTTGACAAGATTAATATTCAGAGGATCCTCAATAGAGAAATCAAAACAAAATCCCTTCTTATAAGAATTTACAGTCTAAAGTCTTGATCCTACAACTGGACCAGTGAAGGAGCTTTGGGTCTCTGCAGACCCCCTAATAACTTTAATATGACTCTGCATAATTGTAAAGTTAAGTTGTACAGATCAGGATCAGGGTCTTTGTTAAGCCTCCCGAAGATGATCTGCTAAGTAAGTAATTTCTAAGTTTGCTGTCTGCAACAGATTCACTCTTTAGAGTTACAGTCTACATCAGGATCATTGAGAAGTGTATTGTACAGTACTAGTGCCAAAAGCAACCCTTTTTGTTTATTATTTGTAGTGTGGTAGCACTCAAGGGCCTCAACTGGGTTGAGGCCCCAGTGGGCTTGGCTCTCTACAAACATATAGTAAATAACAATCCCTTCCCTAAAGACTGTATAATCAAAGTACATTTTTAAGTATGTCTTTTAAAAAATAGTATGTTAGGGTTTTTTTTTTCCACTGAACTCCCTTGTCGCAGATTTGTGCCCCACCCTTACCTGACTCCTTTTGGCAAGGGTTCCTTCCAGATAGACACAATTATCCTAGGCTTCATGGTTACACACAGAACATTTATAACTTTGGAAAAGTGTACTAATTTCACTGGATATATTAAATTTTAAACAATAGAGCCTTTTGGTGGTTTTATGCATAGCTTGTAATCATTTAGACTCCAATCCTGGAAACGCTTTTGCATTTGTCTAACTTAATATTGTAAGTAATTCCATGGAGTCTGAAGGCTTGGATGTGTTTGTATTACCACTTGAAAATTAGCAGAACGTTTTGGATAAAAGAAGAGTTGTGGGTTTTTGTTTTGAAAAGGGTTTTTGTTGTGGGTTTTTGCATAGTTTTTTAATTGCTTCCTGTTAATTTTCCATGATACACATAGAGTCAAATGGCACCTGTGATGTGCAATGAGACTTGATGAGGTGAGATGCTATGTTACATCATGGGAGATGTAATCCTGCAAGGCAGTCCAGTTCATGAGAAAGTATGAGGGCATGAAGCATTTGAACTACATCTCCCATAAGCTAATATACAATTTTTTTTTCTTTACCAAACAAAAGACAAACTTTGAGCAAAAAGCTTGCAGTCTTGTTTTAGCAATGTTAGTCTCAGGATATTAGAGACAAAGTGAAGTGAGATAATATCTTTTATTGGACCAACATCTGTTAGTGAGAGAGTCTGAGCTTACACAGAGGGTTTTTTTTCTTCAGACCTGAACTAGAGCTCTTTGTAAACTGTTGTAAGCACTTGTCTCTCTCATCAATAGATGTCGGTCCAATACAATATATTACCCCACCCACATCATCTCTTTGAGCAAAATGGATGCTTTCCACATACAAATATTGATTTTTGTGAAGCAGTGTTTTGAGATAAAAAGAAATTCAGTGGATGACATCTAGCAAGCTGTAGTTGAAATAATGTTTTTAGAGTGAGACTTCAGGCACAAAAGATTCTAAAGGAAACCAAAGCATTACATTCTGTTGCAGGGACAATGAGGAGGAGGTGTTTGAATCAACAGCTCAACAACATTTGAATATGTTCTTGGTGTCAAACCAGGACTCTGTTTCAATTGTTCTCAGATTGTGTGAGCACTTCTGCCATTTTGGGTCAAACTTCAGGAGGAGTCTTGAATGATTAATAAATAATTCCATTATCTTTCCTTGCCCCAAAAGAAACCATGCAGATTTGTTTTTTTCTGATTTGAAATGACAAAAATAAGAACATATATTGAAAACTGTGCTCAAAATGAGGTTGGAGTCTTATGAGGAAGGGGGAGAAATGTGCGATCATGTAATTAATGACTGTGTCATAATGCATATACACAAGGGCTATGTCTACACTAGGTGCTTAAGTCAACTTAAGCAAAGCCAGGGGCTATATTTAGAATTTATTAAATCAACTTAAGCACTTGCTAAGTTGACTTAATAACTCCTTCCCTGAAAGTCAACTTAACCTTTTAAGTCAACTTTACAGGGCAGGAGCCCTGTCCCCTTCCCCCAGCCCTGATCCCAAACAGGCTCTTGAAGCCCAGTCAAGCTCCAGCGGCCCAATCCAGTCCCAGCCCTTTACAGCAGGTGGTGGGGCTGGGAACCAGGAGTTGGTGGGGGTTTGGAGTTGTTTCCTGCCACCCATGGTGAGGAGCTGGGAGCCTCATCTGGCCCCCAGTCCCTTGCCGCACACTTCAGCAACTAGGAGTGCACCCCTGCCCCCATGGCAAAGGGTGCAGATCCCGATCTGGTCCCGAGTCACTTGCAGCCGTGAGCAGGTGGCTCGGTGCCTAGTCAATTTCACAGGCTACGAGCTTGTAGCCTGCAAAATTGACTAAGCTCCGAACCACCAGCAGCTTGGGACAGATTGGGCGCTGAGCCGGCTCTGAGCTCCCACTACTAGTGTTGAGAGGCTGGTGGCCATATTGCCTGTCCCTGCCTGCCAGTTCCCACAGCCTGCAGAGAGGTGCTGGGAGCCCGATAGGGCTCTCAGCCACGCTGCGTGGGTAGCAGAGGTCAGCTCCAAGCCCTTGCTATCTGCCACAAGGGGCTGGGAGGCAGATTGGGCTCACAGCACCTAGCCACGGGTGGCAGGATCCAGCTCCTGGCCCTGCAGCCTGTTGCGGCTCCCAGCTGCTTGCCTGTGGCCCCTGGAGCCAGTTTGGGCTCTGGGAGCCTGAGTCGGACTGGGCAGGGGGTTGGGGTGGCCCCCAGTATGTCTGCACTGTGTCCAGTGCAAACATACCCTGAATTTGACTTAGCAAGGTCGACTTAAAGTTGACCTTGTTATGTCAACTTCCAAGGTCCCCCACAATGTAGACATAGCCAAGGAGATCACATTAAGGTTTTATGGGTAACGTGAGTTCAGAGGTTGCCTGATTTTGGAGTGCTTGACTTTAGAACCTTAACAGGAATTTAATATAGCTCTATTGTGAGTAATATATATTGACAGGTCACAAGGTAAAGTGTGTGAGATGAGGAGATTGTACACAAATATAGAACTCAAAGAACTAGTCAAGGTAAGTTATGTGATTGAAACTTAGTAAATACACAGAAATTCAGCAGCTGAAAAGAATAAGTTTGACTAATCTTCTGTGAAGAAAGGAAAAGCTACAATTGTCTGTCTTTAGTTCACAGATTGTAGGAGAAATAAGGCTGGCCACATCTGTGATGAATTGTCATTCTGCCAGGGCATAAGAGGAATATACTTTGAGCCCCCTGAGCTAATCTGCACTTGTACGCTCACTAAGAGTTGAGAGAAATGTTGAAGGGAATTATTGGAATTGAGATCACTGGGCAAAGGAAAGTCCTCCTTGCTCTTAATATTAAAAATGCAGCTTACAAAAATCCTCTCAATTTAAATCCTTGATTGTGAGACTTACATGCTTCTCAGGTCACTTTATAACATGAGTAATTCTGAGAGTTACCTGCCTCATTGCAATTGAATGTATGTCTTCTAACATTCATTGCTGTGTTGCACACTTTTAAAAGCCCTTTGTAAATGAAGAATTTGCAGCAACTATGAATGTACATGAGGCAGGGAAAAGATGGACTTCACTAGCAAACCTTTGAGTTCCAGAGGGATAGCTGTGTTAGTCTAGTTTAGCAAAACAAACAAGGACTCCTGTAGCACTTAATTGATTAGTCTTTAAAGGTATCACAGGCTTCCTTATTGTTTTGTTTTTGTTTTGTTTTATTCTCTCTATATATTAGGTTTACAAAGAGACTCAAATTCTAAGTCACCATTAGAGTCATTGTCTTTTACAATGCTGGAGTAAGAAGTTGTGATTGTAATGTTGCAAAATTAATGTCTCTATTCATAAGAAGTGATGAACAAATCTCAAAAAGTTTTGATTTAAATAAAGTACCCACTAGTTTAGCTGCTTATTCAAATATTTTTGGTCTTGAAGTTGTGAGAACGGACTCCAGTTGTGAAATTTTAAACCTGTTTGATAGTTTAAGCAGATCTCAGTTGATTCTTTTTGTTTGTATCAATTCACCCATCTTTACTCAAAAGACAGATTACAAGTTACATTGCTAACTTCACCAGGAGGAGAATTCCAAAACATTGGTTTTAAATGTAAAACTCATAATTATCTCTAGTGTATTTTGTTATTGGTTTGGTATCTAGGTCTATATACCCATTTACTCAGTGGAGCCTTTTCTTTTTTGTTGTTGTTCCTATATAAATCAAAATCTAGAATCCCATCATTTCACGGTCATATTAGAAGAAGAATTTTTGTATAAACAAAAATGAATTCACCTCATTTAATTTTAAGAAAATATATAGAAGCTGAAGCCTTTTTCTGTTGAAAGAAAGAGGTATGTGAACATTGAATAGGAACACAAATGACTATTAGAAAAAGATAGTGTAAAAATGTAAGAAAACTGCAGAAGTTAGTACTTCATTCAGAAATCTTTGAAGTAATTACTTCTAAATACCAAGAGATTAGAAATTAATGTAGTGTATGTATGTGCCCTGATATTCTGTTAGCTTCTTAAATTGGCATATGTTGAAGAAAGTCTAAAATGTAGACTAAATCTATTCTAATACAAAATTTTGCTTTGTAACTATTCTTATATACAGTCTGCTACTGGGTGAACTATCTGTGCTTATTGATCATGTCTTTACATTTTCCCTTTAATGTAGTCGTGGAAAATCCAAACCACGCTAAGTGATAGAAAAACCGTACATACTTTCTTTGATATGGCAGGTTACATTGGGAAATAAGTTTGGCAATAACTGCCACCAGTCTGCTTGTTTGCTTTACATGAACAGCTGTGTCACCTCAGTGATTTGTAATAGAACCTTGGCGCCTGGAACACATATGGGAACTAAAGATTTTGTCTTTCGGTAGCTCTGTGCCAATCCATTTTGATTTGCTAGTTTCACAGAGTTTTAAATGATGCTCATCACTGAGCTTGAAACTGGAAAAGGGTGTGGTTGCTTTTTAACTACCACATCTTGAAACATTCTATTGATATGGCACAGAAGAGTAAAAGTTGGTGCAGTTAACTTTTTCTTCTACTTTTTCACTAGTAACATAAGAAATGACTAATTCTAGTGTATTTCGATTATAAGTGTAGGGAATATTTGCTCAAACCCTAACCCATTTCCCTCCTTTTTTGGTATTACTCATTTGCCTTGCTTCAAAATGACTTCATGTCTCTGTGTTTGTACAGCTGTATACACAATGCTCAGTCCTGCCTCAGGCCTGTAGCTGATACTGCAATGTGAATAGCTAATCATGCTGTACAAACCAGTAAAATGATAAGCAGTCTAATGTGAGTGGAATTTGCAGACTCTGAAGGAGTCTGCGGAACATCATTCAGATGTGTGAGCATGGGCAGCAGGTGTCAGAGGCTTGGGGAGGCTAAACATCGCTAAACACCTGCTCCTGGTAGAAACTCCTACCCAGTCTCAACCCTTGAGGCCTGTCCTTCATTCAGCCTTTTCACACCTCCACTCCCCATGCTTGCTTCCTTCCATCCCCATTTCCCACAGGACCAAATGGTGGGCAGGGGAGTTTGAAGGAAGAAGTGGAATGAGGGTGGGAAGAAGTGGAACAGGGGCAAAGGGACCCAGACGAACAAGCAGCATAGGTGAGGAACTCTTATAATCAGGGGTGGGGCCTGAGGCTGAACTTGGGTGGAACCTCTGAGGAGGAGGCAGAATGGGAGTTGAGTATGGTTGGGCCTCAAGTGGGAGGAAGCAGAGTCTGTGTGGAACCTCAGAGTGGAGCCAGCCTTCCCAAATTCATGAGGCATGAGGTGTGTAGTCATGTAAGGGTTCATTTGGATTGAGTTGAGGGTTTTTTTTACCAGTTGGATGGTGTGATGTAATACAACTCTGTATTCACATCCTACACATTATTTTAGTTATCTTGTACAAGATATGCCTTGTAAGGTATCATTTGAAAGCTCCATAATTTGCTGGATGGTACTGTCTTGATAAAACAATGATGCTAACATATGTTCCTAAATGCTGGGTAGAAATCAGATCAGTCCTAAACAAAGGAGGGAATATGTGCTTGTCTTAATTTACATTTAAGCAGTAAACAAAGAGGGGAAGTCTTCACTGAGGTTCACAGATTTGCCACCTGAAGACCCACTCATTTGATCGAATTACAAAGGGGTAGCTGTATTAGTCTATTTAGGGGAAAAAGAAAAAAAACACACACACACACACACACAAAACAAGGAATCCTGTGGCACTCATAAAAAGTTTATCACATGAGCTTTTCTGGGGAAATCCCACTTCATTAGACACTTTTGAAGTTCCCCCATCTTTGAAGCGTCTGACGAAATGGGATTTTCTCCACAAAAGCTCATGTGATATATGAATTAGTCTTTAAGTGCCACAGAATTCCTTGCTTGTTTTGCTGAACTAGACTAACATAGCTACCCCTTTGGAGCTTGTCATCTTATACCTGTAATTCAGCATCAGCTCATTTATGATGATGGTGGAAAATGATCAAATTACAGCATATAAAAGGGACACTGCTGCCACAGAAAAATGTGCAGGACCCAGACCCACCCACCGCCCCACCCATGTGGGCCCAGTCCGACCCCCCCCCTTGGTCTGGGCCTGATCCGACTCCCCAACTTGTCTAATACAGCCGCTGCCGGCCAATGACCCCTCTACCAATGAGGGGAAAGGCTGGAAATGTCAGAGCTCATGCCCCGTGAGCCCAGTGGCACCGACACCCCTGCCACATAACCTGAATTTTTCACAGAAAGATCTCCAAAAATATCATGGCCAAGAATAATCTAGAGATCATTCAGTTATTGTACTGGCCCTTTAAATAATGAAAGCCATTTCCAGTTGAGGCATGCTGCATCCCCAACACCCTTAGTTCCAGAACCCATGACTTTTTTTTTTAATAATAAAAGTTATAAAACAAAAGACTACAAAAATGATTTCAAAACCATTTTAAAAAGGCTGTATATCTGACTGAAAATTATTCTAGGTATAGACTAGTATTCCTGTGCAGAGTTTACAACTCAAGTATTGGAGCACAAAGTAAAATGAATTACAAGTAAAAGAACCTATTATTCCCCATTGTCTATACTTCGAGATATGTAGAAAGTGAAGCACATAAGTAATTACCAACTGCATTAAACATTTTGACTTTTTTCCTTTTCAGTGGTCTAAATCAGTGTTTTCATTATGTGCTAGTCAAATTTGAGATTGGGAATCTTTTTTGCTGTATTGTCCACTAATTATCCACTAATTTTTCTAAATTTACAAAAACCTAAAATCTGGCTTGCTCTGTGTGTGTGTGTGTGAGTGAGAGAGAGAGAGAGAGAAAGAGGGGTACAGTACTCATGCCAACAAAATTTCTAATTAATACTGGGGGTGGGGATTTCCTAGAAGGTTCATGTGCCTAGGTAGTCCCTGGAATTGTTGTGAAGGGTACCTCGTCCTCGGGGTGTCCCTTTAGAAGTGCACAACAGTTTCCCTTATTTCTGCCTGGTTTAGAGTGGCCAGTCCAGGGCTGGCATAAGTTTGTGGGCTGGCCAGCTAAAGGCCACCTTGGGGTAAAGAGGGCAAAAGTGGTTGGCAAGGAGGTAGGGTTCTCAGCAAAGACCAGAAGGTGGCAAAGCAGTAGTGGGCCCTGGCAATCCCTGCAGGGCTTTGGCAAGGCTGCAGGGCTGGGAGGAGGGAGCAGAGTTTGGGGGGGGTCCTATTGTTGACTTTCGCCCAAGGCCTCAGAATCACTAAGACTGCCCGTGGTCGAACAAAGGTCCCTCCCTTCAACTCAGGACAGTGACAAGCAGGTCATTAGGCAGTTGAATTCATGTACACAAGTTATTTTAAATAACAGTGTAGACCTGCACAGAATCATCAAGCAAGAAAAAGAAACACAGAGAGTTCAAACAGGTGGGGAAAAAAAAAAACAGCAGGAAGGACCCTTCTACATAGACCTTTCTGGCCAGATCTACACAATGATCTTACCTCAGTATAAGTACAGCCCTCATGACTGTGTGAAAAATCCACAACCCTGAGGAACCATAGGTATACCAACCTAACCTCCAGCATAGACAATGCATGATCCTCAGTTGACTCCCTTGTAAACAAGGCCACCATCTTCCAGAGAGGTGAATTAACTACGTTATTGACAATCAAGGTTGCTGCACCTGTATTCGGTTACATTGATGTGAATATGGTTTTGCTCCAAATTTACATCATGGTAACTCTAAGAACAGTTGGGCCAGGTATGAAGATGTAGGCATGAAATGTGGCAAGTGTCTATGAACTGAGCTGTAAGGATTCAAACAAAAATGAGAGCTGCCTCATTTACTGTACACTACCAACCCTGGAAACTGAATGGAGGAGTCCTGAAGAATATTTAGCATTATAATAACCCTTTTGCCTGAAGAGACAGAGTTAAGCTCGCCAGGGCAAGTATGCCCTGACTGATTAAATGATTTGCTTTATAACCTGACCATTCTTACAATAAATGTTTTTCTATGGAATACAATATAGGTAAGACAATGGATTATTTAATCAATGGTAATGCATATATGATAAAACAGATTGTGAATTTCACTTGTAAATTTTTTTCCATGATGGTGTAACTATTTTTTTCTGCTTAAGACTTGCCTTTCAAAAATAGCTTGCTGTGACACATTCATATTCATAGGAACCAATAAAAAGGCTTGCAGAAACTGTATTTGAGATAAGCATATATGGTCTTTTATTTTCTGACTACCTTCCCCCTCTCCCAGTTTCACATATTTTCACATGCTACTAAAAGTTGTCTGGCTTAGTTATAATGATGTACATGTTCCTCTGTTAGACACTTGGTAGTCCATGATAATGCAGAGGGAAGGGATACTTTATATTGTGGAGCCGTAAACAACTAAAATCCACATCATGATTATTTAAATTGTAGCTCAAACAATTTTGTGTGGTTCAATCCGACTCAGTGCAATTTTTTTTCTTTTAGCCATTAGTGGTTGTAGTATGATGATTTTGGAAACCTCGTTAGATAATCTTGATTGAATAAAAGTTATCAAATGCCAACTTTTCATTTTCTTACATTCATTTTGTCTTTTTTTCTCCCCCAGATGACACGAGAACAGTATATACTGGCAACACAGCAGAACAACCTGCCAAGGATTGAAAATCCACATCTTTATCCAGTGGGAATTTATGGATGGCGAAAGAGGTGCTTATACTTCTTTGTCCTTCTGCTGTTGGTTACCATGATCGTTAACTTAGCAATGACAATATGGATTTTGAAGGTTATGAATTTCACTGTGGTAAGTACCACCATGACTTTACATCTCTTTCTCTTCATGTTACTAACTTATCCCTTTTTCAGTGTGCATTCATTTACTCTTACGATGTGCAAGGTATTTTTTTAGGTGAGATATTATATGAAATTGTCAATATATACCCCTTTGGCACATTATAGCTTTATTGCTTAATTAAAAATGGAAGACTACTGTTTTTTAGGTTTGTTTATTGGTATTGATTCCTGAAAGAATCAGGAAAAATGACTTGATGGTTTATATCATATGAATCTGTTGAACATACATTTTGACAAGTAATTGGCTTTATTATCCACATAAATATATCAAGGGAATTGTTGGGTTTTATACAACACAACACACAAGAACTCTGCTTTAGGAAGCGTTGGTATAAATGTATGGAATTTGTTTATTTGTATATAAATATTTTAATTTTGTATTTGTGGACTTTATTTGAGATGATTTTAACCTTTTCCTTTTCAGATGAGATTTAATTTATGCATTATATTAGATAGATCACCATGATAAGACAAATTCAAAGATGTAAAAAATACAGTCAAAGGATGTTTAAATACATTAGAAGAATGCATTTAAAATTTATGAGGCTTCTTTTGCATGCTTGTCTTAGTAGTACATTGTCCCATGATGAAGCCAGGGCAGAAAAGGTGATTTTAGTGGAACATTTGTGTCTGGGACTTGTTTGGTTTTCAGAACTATAGACTACCACTGAGCTGCCTAGTTTAGAATTCTAAGTATAAAAAAATGTAAACACCTTCATTGTAGCTGCACAAAAATGAAGTATAAAAATACTATTATTTCTATTCCTAGTGTAAAATGATCATTGGAACTGGAGTGGGAGGGGCCATGTTCCCTGCAGGAAATGCTATTGATGGGATACCGAGGGAAGTAGTAAGGGGGGGGTTAAGTTGGAAGTCACTCAGCCACATGGAGACACAAATCCACAGGGTTTAGTAAAGTTCCATTTGTTCCATTTTACCTGCTTCAGCTTCATTCTTTACAGATGAAATCTGTTGGCAGCATCTGATTAGAGTGTTCTCTGAAGTATAGCAACTGGCAGACTGAGTCATGTAATTTGGTCTGAAGCCCCACAGAATGCTGGATTTTATAGATGTGAATCTAGTCCAGCAATGCACACCTAGTGGAACAAAAAGTGTGAGCTGTACATGGAATTGGCCATGCAGGAGGACAGTGATAGCTAAAAATTAAAACTATTCTTCTGTCTTCTTATGGAACAAATTGGAGACCTTTGGACCACTCTGAACTTTGTACTGCCTCAAGCATCCCAACAATCTTAGGAACTCTGGAGATCAATTTGTCCCCAAAACAGGACAAAACTCTGGGGTTACACAGGCTTTTTCACTAGAGACCAGTCCTAAGGGGAGGGGTTAGACACCATGTTACTGCTTTACGAACACTGTCTGCTACATGCAGTGTGGGAATCTTGACAGACTTTCTGATTTGGAACAGACTAGTCTATGGTATTTGGGAACATCATCTCTGGAAGCATCTGCTCTGAGAAGGCAGTCTCATATAAACAGATGCTACGGCATGAGGAATGCAATGGGAACCTTGAAGGGAAAGATGAAAGCCCTAAAAGGAAACACAGTCCCAGAACTACCTGCAGTGAGACAATAGTAAAGGGGAGCAGTTGCTTTCCATACACATAGTGAGATGTATTTACTGCATGCAACATCATGAGAAGGTAAAGTAAGAAGTGCCCCCAAACTAGGACAGTATCACAAGGAACGTGGCAAGGTTATGAGTATGTTCAAGAGCAGTGGAAGATCTTGGAAAGATTCAGTGAGACTTGTACAGGAGAGGGATGATGCATCAGACAGAGTGAAATGCTCCTCGGGTCTAAGAGCAAGTCAGGGCAAGAAAGCAACAAAACAAACTAGCATCCTGCAAGCATGGAACAATCTTAATAGGAACACACCCTGTCTGATGTCAATTGATTAATGGAGCCTCCTGCATTGGGATTAATCAAGATGAGTTGGATTTGAATGCACCCATTACAAAGAATAGTCACAATGTAAAATAAGACTGTAAAATGGAGCCGTTAGGAATATATACGTCCCCATAGTAAATAATCTGTAAAGACAGTAGCAACTGAAGTTTGTGGTGGGGATGTTAAGCACCCAGACCCTTCTTGAAGAACACAATGTGAATTCAATCAGGGTGGAGCATCAAAATTGTATAGCTGCAGTGCAAGAAGCAAAAGCAGGAGTCCCATGAATAAGGGAGACAATTTTAAAATCATATGGGGTGCTTTAATAGATGACAACTTTAAGAAAAGCTGTGGCTTGAAATAGACCTCACACTGGAATCTGTAGTAAGCAGGCAAAGAAAGTGAGTAAAGGCACTAAATAATCCAGCATGGCATAGAACTCAAAAGTCTGAAGAGAAGGGGTATAATAGTACTTCTAGAGCAGGACTGGGCAAACTCTTTGGCCTGAGGGCCACATTTGGGTCTAGGTGGGCCTGAAAGAAGTAGGACTGGGAGTGGGGAGGGGACACCGCACTCCAGCCAGGATGTTGCGGGGGCCATGTTATATAGTGGGGGAAATAAATAAGGCAGGAGCAGTCATCATACTCCATCCCAGGTTCTGCCCTTGGGCTCATGTGATGGAAAATGGGGTGGGGACAGTCAGAGGGAGTGGCTACCAGGCCCAGCTGGAAGACTGGATGAAAACCTCCAGGAAGTCATACTTTGCCCAACTCATTTGTAGAGGCTAGTGAAGTATGGTGGTGGTAAAGAAGTCATCAAGTAAATTATACATCTTCATAAAGCCAATGCCACTGAAACAGTTGGTCAAAAGATGCTATTATCCACTGCTAACAATATATGAAAACTTGCTGGAACTTTACAAGCCAGAATCTGTATGGTCTGGAATGCATTTGGCCCGTAAGCCTAGATAAAGAGTCAGCATGCTGCTAACCTGTTTGATATGCTGTGGTCAGTATAGGTGGCTGTGCATGCAGACGAGTCTAAGTCCAGTACCAGAAGTATTCCTGAGAAGACTCACTAAGTGCTGATCTCAGAACTGCCTGGAATGAAAACAAGTATAGAAGATATCCTCAGTGTAGATGAAAGAAGCCATGATTCAGAAGCTGCATAAGACCGTGACAGAAAATGACAAGCTTTTCTACAGGGACAAGAAAAAAATGTGACAGACATGAGTTGACATACATTAGACAGCTGTTCTTCAGATGTGAGAAGGAAACTGATCCCAGCAAAATGAGGTAGTCAGAGACATTCCAACTCTAGTGGATGTAAAAGGGATACAACACTTTATCAGAATGATAAATATTCTGTCCACACCTGGGTGCAATAGAGGAACCCACGTGTCAGCTAGCAAGGTGGAATGTTCAGTGACATGGGGCAATTATCCGATGGCAGCCACTTGATATTCTGAAACAAATGATAATGGACCCCCCCCGCCCCCCATCCTGAAGTGCCATCAGCCCAGGGAGGATGCTGATGCTCTGGTGTCAATCATTAGAGAAAGGATTACATATAGGTCTCTTGCATGAGCAGCCAGTTGTTGATGCTGGCAGACCCCTGTAAGAATAAAAGAAGAGCTGGTTATGGGTTTTGCAGTGGAGGAGTCTACATCTAGAGCCACCCAATAATAGTGCAGCCAGCACTAGACACACCTAGAAACAATCATGCCAAAGGCCCTTCTTGCGATTTCAAAAAAAATTGCAGCATATGTTAATGCAACCAAGAGAGTTCAGCTATATGCCCAATACTTTGTGAGCTGTGGGAAAGGGATCAGGACAGTGAATTCATAAACATACTGCGTTTCATTCAGTTTAAGCTCCGAAGCTGATGGAAGTCAATGATGTTAATGAAATGGATGCCCAGTTATATTCAGGCAAAAGAGTGGCACTAACAGTGTGGCCAGAAGCCAAAAAAAAAGCCTCAGTGCTGGTTAGATGAGAACATATTTTTTCTTATTAGATTAGTTGAGTATGCAGCATAAAATCATATTTGAGGATAGAGAGCCTCACACCTTGGTATTGACAGCTGACTCAGACAGGCTTGAAAGTGGCATTATGGTCTGGGATTGAATACACAAATCTGTTCCTCAGTAGAAGTGTGTGATGCTTGCTGGTCATGTGTTCATCACGAGCAGAAAGAGGCCCTGTTGCCACTTGGGCTGTCCGTCAAAGAGCAGAGATCTGGTGGATTCAGAAGAATGATGCACTCATCAGGAGGTGATGGCTAACAATCAGCAAAAGCAGGCACTACGGTATAACAGGTTAGCAAAGAAGCTTTTGGCCTGCCTCACACCATCTTTAGTCTAATCCTCATTTCTCTCTTCTAATGTCTGGATCCTCTCTCCGGGGACTGTATGCCCTTCGCCTATTGAGAGGAATAAACAACCTAAAAGGCCTTTTAGCCATGTTACTCTATGGCAGAAGTGAAGCTCCAACTTAACAATGTGCTAACAACCTCCCGTAGGAGAGACAACAGATGGGGATCTGGTTGTCTATTTGTTTTAAATGTTTATATTAAAATGTTTGTAAAACAGGAAAGATATATTGTGGTCTGCCAAAATGAAGGGTCACCAGGGGAATAGGGAATGCAGGGAGATAGGCTAAAGCACAACTCAGCCACATGGACAGATGAGTCTACATGTTTTACTAAAGTTCCATTAGTTCAACTTATCCAGAAGAATGACTCAATTTCCAGGAGGTGTTTGTGCCTTGAATGTCATTGGTAGAACACTTTGACTTGACTTGACTGGATTGCACGTACAAAACAGATAACATAACCCACATTAAGCTTCACTCTTTGTCAATAAAAGATCTAGAAGTGCTATTTGAAAACTAGTAACTTGCAATGGAATAGAGAATCAAATCTCATTCTAGTGCATAAAGCAAACTCATCTGTTTCGCTGCTTCTTACTATTTATCAGATAGAAACCTGTGGCTTAGTAGTTTGCATGTGCCTGGCATAATTAAACAATCATGGGTTTAGTGATTTCACTAAGATAACATTATACCTAAATATAGGTTGCAAGACTATACTGCATAGTGCAGTTAAAAAACCACACTTAGTTAATGTGACTTTTTAACAGTCCAGAAATATTACAAATCCAATTAGATTGTGTTCATCTGACAAGTGTGAATTAATCTTTACTACTCCTGTTAAGAATAAAACACAATTATATATTTTCAACAGTATTTACTGTTGTATTCAAGTAAGAAATTGTTAGAAGCATACAAAGAAAAAAGCACCCCACCATGACATTAAAAAGCAGGAAAGGATGTGCAAATTGTGCAGGTAACATGATTCTTCCATCAGCATTATATTTCACTTTTATTATTGCATTTGCTTTCCCAAAAATGCAAGCTCATATCTGTTAACTTTTTTTAATTTGAGCAAGCTAGATACATTATCAAAAGATTCTGTGGCCAGGAAGACTGACAGGATCATTTTATTTTATAGTAGTTCCATTAGTAAATCATTCCTACCTGCATTAATATGTACTGCACTCTTGCTGACACTGGATTATTAGCCTTTATTCTTCATATGGTGGAATGTGTAATATTTTCATCTAGTGAAATATACTATTTTGGGACTGTTTAGTTTGTCACTTCAAAAAGTTCATATCAATTTCATGACAAGATCTCTAGTTAGGCTATTACAGAAAATAGGCTTTGTAGATATAAATCTCGACTGATTTATGATCTTTTAATGTTGCATGAATGTCTCTACTCAATTGTATATTTTATAGTTTGCATATTTTTTTTATTAACAGTGTCTTAGGCTATGTCTGTACTTAGAAGGTTAGTTTGAATTAACTGAACTTGAACTAATTAATTCAAACTAACACAGTCACACTAGAAACCCTAATTCAAAGTAGCATGTCCATGCACGGGACTTGATAGTTTGAATTGGGTAGGGAGCGCTATTGCATAGCGAAAAATCAAGCTGTGGTTAGTTTGAACTAAGAGTTCGAATTAACACAGCTGCATTGGGTTAATTTGAATTAATGAGTTCAAATTAACCACCACTTCGAACTTAAGGGAGGTTTCACAGAGTTGAAGTAGGCTTTCCTTAGTTCAAACTAATGAAAGCTAGTGTGGACATGCACTAATTTAGTTCAAATGAAGCCTCCTTAATTCAAACTAAACTGTAAGTGTAGTCGATATACCCTTTGTGATTGTAGTATTTCAAATGCAGTGATAGTACATAATACAAGAAATACGGGAAAGCTTACTATAGATTGTATGAGAGCTCAGTTTTCTATCAGTAAAGGATCTGGTTGATCTCTTCACAGTTAAACCCACGCTGTAGGTTTATATCACTTTGTATCAAACATTATAATGTCGGTGACAGAAAATCCTCCAGAAATTGTTGAGAAATTTCTAATATGTAAATTTGAGAACAATCTTTTATTTTTGGACAGTCCGTGAGCAAACTAAACTCAATCCAGTTAGCTCCAATTTCATCTATTTAAATAATCTAGCACATTAGGATTTCACTGTTGTTTTGACTCTGTTCTTTTTAAAGCATCTTTATAACTCAGGTAGTGGGTGGGTGTAAACTTTTGGGGTAATATTGTTGAAAAATATGCCTGTGTTTCAGCAGAAAATAAAACCATAATTCACTGGAGGATTTTTCAGATTAAATAAACTAATGTGCACAGCAGGATTAGCTATGATGTTACACTAAGAATGGGAGATGGTTTATTCATGTTGATTTAAGCTTACGGGCAGCACAAGATCTAAAGAATTACATGTGTGTCAGTGGCCAGCATGTGCCTTTGGAATTGAGGAATTGATTTGGAGATCTGATTGTCAAACTGGAACACACAGCAGAGTTAACATATATTCTGGTGTTAGGTAACATGTATATACTACTTCATGTATCTTGTAATCTATGGTTTGTAAAAAGTAGATAGTAATCCCTTTCTTTGCCTGGTTACATAACTTAGGACATTTCAAAGTTGTTTAAATTATTTCACATATTTTGATTTTCTGCACATCAAACTTCTTTAGAAGATTGTGAGTGACTAACATGCAGTGACAATTACAGCAGTATTGGCTTTGAATAAACTAGGCATGTCTCATTTTTAAGATAATAATGTGTAACTGTGTGTATGAGTCTAAGCCATAGAGCATATAAATGTGTTATAGTTGTTTGCTGGAATATCTGCCTCTTTAGCTGAAACTTGTGCATTTAGCTCTGGAGATCCCCACTTCAATTCCTTCCATTTGCTGATATGGTAGCTGTCACAACAAGTTAAAGCTTAGATCCTGCCAGGAAAGGAACACCCAATAAAGAAATACTAGCTCAGTTAAATATATATTGAATTTTGTAATACATATGCATTTTAAGTGTTGGTGATGGTATAAAACATTTAAATTATTTTTACATTTTCACATCTTGATAGCACAGATCTCCTAATACTGATATTTAGCTTTTCCATTTCCATTTTAGTATTAAAATTGCCCATCATTCCATGTTTCTGTCTTGATTTTGTAACATTTTTAGGTTATGACCTTCAAAATATCATATGAACTGTGTTTTAGTATAATGTGTTCATGTAGTCCTTAGTGAATCTGTAAATTTCAGAAATGTTGACATTGTAACTGACCTAGAGAAATTATGGATCTCATCAGTTTTGGTGATGTTCTTTGTTCTATGTTTGTCATAGATTAATAAATTCTAAAGTGCACTCTCTCCTCGCTACGTCCTTGGACTGACAGAGGGCAATCCAAACTCTGTACTCTGGTGCAATGTAAACATCTGAAACCTTCCTTGGTGCCTCTAGCACATTTTTGGACACTGACTCTGCGTTACCAAATCTCATAAATGAGTCTCCTTGGCCCACCTCCCCTCTGCCTTAAAACCAGTGCTGGCTGCTGAGATACCCAACTTATTGTAACACACCCTGTCCCTGAAGTCCACCCAAAAGATATGAAGTTTCTGGTTACGTTTTTACACTTTAAAGGGCACACTGCAGCTGTGACACAGTCAATGTACACATTAATTTACAGTCTAACATCGTTATGCTCTTTTATCCATATCTCAAGCATTGGAGAGTACACATCAAACAAAACAAACATCTTAAAATGCTATGTCCCTCACTTTTTAGCATACTGTTCCATTCTGAGTCCTGGGAAAAACAAGAGTCCAGTCACGTAGAGTGTTCCTCGTCTCATGCTGGCTTTTACAAGATAACTGGTGCCTGTTTCTCTGGGGCCCCTTCCAGGCTTTTGTGATCTTGTTCTTTCCTGCCCCACACTTCCTTTTCCTGTCTTGCCCCTGTTCCTGTGTGTTCTTTTATATTAGCATCTCCTGGTCACCTGACCTCCTTTATTGTAGTCCAGGTAAGTTTCTACTGCTCCTAGCTTCTCTCTTCCTCCTGAGAAATTGGCTAAGAATGCCGATCCTCTATTGTTTCAGGTGCTTGCATCTTAATACAGTCCTTAACTCCCACACATTTTCTGTTGAACCTCTGTTTCAAACATGCTACAGGAACTGTCAGCACAAATCTGTAGACTCTGATGACAGATTGTTATAACACAATTTCAGAATTCATAAGCAGAACAGATATAGCCCTTATTAACCAGATGACGATGTCTATCACTGAACAAGTGTCACTGAACATACTTCACTGACTTTTTTTTCTAATTATGTCAGATAACTAGAGAGAAAGAGAGAGAGATGAATTTTGTATGTGAGTTGGGACAGCCTGACAAGCCAGATACCTGATTCTTTTGTTTTGATAATCTTAATAATTCATTATTGTCATATTTCTACATTAAAAAGAATATATATGCAGCATTTTGCACAGCATAGAGAATAAAATTTACTTTATCCCTCCTCGTAGCCAGTCGAAGGGGTTTTGTGTAGGAAAATAAACTATGAGGAGGTGAGGAAAAACCATAGGAATTCAGTGCATTTCTTTCACTAATGTTATACCAATCTGGTCTGTAATAGAAAACACTAGCATAGTATTCCTTCTGTGTCTCTCAACCCCTGGACCAGCATTATGAGACAACCAACCGCTATTGCTCCCATCACCTTCTTCTAATGCTCTCCCTTATATCATCTATTACCTTCCTGTCTCTGGCCATGTTCTGTATGGGGCATATGTGGTATAAACTGCCGTGTGTGTGTGTGTTTGTTTTTGTTTTTGTTTTTGTTTTTGTTTAAGATTGATTTTGATCCTATCACTCAGAATCTACCAAATAATGACAAATTTAAAGAATTAGTTGGAAAACATTTTAAATGGTGTTCAGAAGCTGTGTGTAAAAATATAAAAATGCATCACATACTGCAAATTCTTCCTGATCCTAGGGAGGATGCCTGGATTTAGAAAGATCTGCAGCATCTGCTAATCAAGGTAGTACAAAAACATATCACTTCAGGATCTTGTTCTCTGTAGTGGGACTTCCAACAAGAGTGCCATTGAAACTCTTCAGAATTTTTTAGGCAAAACAGTTTTTCATCCGAAATTGCTGCTTCATCAAACTTAGAGCATTTCTTGCAAAAAATATGGTTTTTGACAAAAGTCTTGATGGCAAGTTTTCTTAGGTCCAGAGTAAAATTTCTGCTGTGAATGAACTTGAGGGATAGTCACCCCATTATAGCCAACAGCCTGTTGATTGTGGAACTCAGGTAGGCAGCAGTAACCATTTGAGAACTGGTTTCTAGCTTTCAGTCTGTCTGATTCATAGTTAGTATTTGAGACCAGCTCTCCTCCAGACAGGTAAATACTCTAACCATGAGGCTATTGGTTATACAAGTCTGAGTGATTCTCATTTTTTTCTGTTGGAGCTATTCCATTTTGTATAACTAAATAGTTGTCATAGCAGGGACTGTGCTATCATAGCACAGGTTCCCCACCCTGGTTTAGTGTCAAAGCCACTTGACAATAGACTGTGTCTATGCTGATGAATATTTCATTAATTTATGCAAAGTGGAACAGCATCAACAGAAGAGACAGAGAGAACCATCCCTAAATAGCCAATAGTTATCTGCTCAAGGCACATAGGTGGGTTGGGAGAGACCAGGGTTTAAATCTCTACTCTGAATCAGGCAGAACTGTGATTTCAATCCTGATTCTCCCTTATATGCTGCATCACTCAGGTGAGTGCCATAACCGCTGATACCACCTCACACATACATTTTTCACAAAGGTGTTATAAAGGTCTCTGTTTCATCAAAGGACGAGTGGGTATTTTTTAAAAATTGTGAAAATTCTTGAGGTACAAGATAACTGTTTCCTCCTGTCTGGTTCTAGTTACCAGTTGTGCAATCACCAAATAATTCACACAGGCCACAGGCTGGCTCCTGTTGGGGATGCTATTTGCCTATGACTTTCTGATAGGGTTTAAGTTCCAGCCAGAGACTGGGAAATGAAAGACTGTGTCTAATTTCCTAATGCAGCTGCCCCCATAAACTATGTCCTGGATAGCTCATTTCCTTCACTGTGATCATTTTGTAATTTACAAAAGAAACACTAGCAATTTTTGACTATTGTGATGAAGGCAAAGTATGCTTGTATGGTAGAGCTTGAACTCACCTTCATTGCAATACTCATGGCCACAGCAGGAACCAAAGAAAAGAGATGGTTAAGGTTTATCAACTTGTACCACAGTATCTTCAAATGTTCATACTGCTACATTTTAGTCCTTCTATCATTAGGGAGTTTTACAACATGAAATGTAAATAAATGTTGAAAGTGAAACGGGGGGGGGGGAGGGTAAGGTTTTTTGATGTTTTGACAAAGTATTATGGATGCTGTTAGCATGCAGAATCCTTCAGAGATGCTAGATACCTTACAAAGCCAGCCAAGCAATGAAGATTGCTCTAGCTATTACAATGTACTGTTAAGGGACTAAAAGCCAGGAAGGGATTTGGTTACTGTGTGGCTAATAATCCTCAGTGTCTTGTAGTCATGCAGCTTTGGTTTAGAGCTCTGATCCTTCCAGCAGTCCAAAAGACTCAGTGACTTTGACCAGCCTGGTTATTCCTTGACCATTGAGTATTAGTACCCTTCCAGCCTTGGTTTTGACCCTAAATCCAGAGCCTCTCACTGGAATCTAACGGAGGAGTTTTGAGTTTTGCTGACTTTATGGGGACCAGAAAACACTACGACCTGTCTAAAACAATTCTTTATGGAGACAGGAAAACACCTCAACCTGTCTTCCACCTGCTTTCTAGAAGCACACTCCTTCTACTGAACACAAGTTGAGAACTTAAATGAAAACCAAAATTATTAACTAGAGAGCATGGATTAAGTGGTACCAAGCAAAACAGATAAAGATTATAAGCAAATGAAAGTGGAAACTTGGATCTGATCATTTAAAACTAAATCTAGCTTGACTGTTGGAATTTTGTCCAAGATGGTTTCTCTCATTCCGTCTTCTTTCTAGCCTTTTGCTGGCCAGCCTGATCATGACCCATCAGAAACCAAATCATTTTGGTTTCTTTGTCTCCTGAATGTTGAACCCCGGGTTCATGATGTGACTGGGATGGACCAGTGACGCCCACCAATGAGACGGACACCAGTTCAAGTAGACAAAAAAGCTACTTTTATAGTGACACCTTAAACACCTTTAACCATTTAACAATGTAAAACAAGGAGATCTATGCAAAAACACTTGTAATCAACTAACAATATGAAGCAAAAATCTATATAGGACACTTATAACCAACTAACAGCATAAAGCAAAATCTAAATGAACACTTATAACTAAATGACAATATAAAGCTAAAAACCTATGCAAAGCACTTATAACCAAGTAACAGTGTGGAGCAAGAAAGTCTATATAAGGCACCTGTAAAACACCTCCAACCAAACAACAGGATAAAGCATGAAGGTCTATGCAAAACACTTACTACCTACAAAAGTACTTACAGTTAAGTAACAGTATGGATTACTAACCTACAAGAGGGTGGCCATAATAAGTCAAGGACTTTTCTGGCCTTTTACCACCTCAACATCAGTATAGGCACTGACCAGCCCACCCGACGCGTATTTACCAATGGCTGAAAGCCATTCCTCTTTGCTAGCCAAGAAGGGTGGGCGGCAGAATGAAAAAGTCAGATGAGAGAAAAATAAACCCCCACACTCTTCCTGTGTACACTGGGGAAGTCTGGGCCCAACAGTTTAGAGCAGAAGCAGAGTAATGAACAATCATACAATAAGAACGATGCAAAATACAAATGACTAATAAAACACCTGGCAAATTAACAACGCAAAACTATGCTAGACCATAAACAACTACATCATGAAAAGACTATACAGGATACAGAGAAAATAATAACAACTACACAAACTATGCAAAACTCAGGTAAAGAAGCTACAATCACAGACTATATATAAATGGTACCAAGTAGAATGATTAAGAGAAGGTAGGAGGCCTATATCGATTTATAATACCTGTCCCAGGACCGCAGTAGAACCCAAAGCGAGGAGGCAGACCAGCTGCAGCATCTCAGCACTTAATCGTTCAGCCGGCAATCCACGTACACCCCAAAAGGAAGGTCTCATTGGTGGGTGTTCCCTGTCTCAGTTGAGGGCCAATCTGACCGGGTCGAGACTTGTCCTTTAGCATTCAAGAGTGGGAGAACAACAAGCTAGCTGAGACAGGGGGTTTTAATAGAATTTTGCCCAGCCAGAGTAAAAATAGCCAATTAGGAGTGGGATCCTGGTCAGGACCAATGATAAAACTGGGACCCCAGACAATGACCCCTCCTTCGTGGTGACGGGGGTGCTGAGAAACTGTTGGGAGGGGGGATAGAAACTCACCCCCTTTGTTGTTGACAGAAACTAGGGAGGGAAAAAACTCACACAGGAGATTGAGAGCCATCAGGGGAGATTGATACTTAATGTTCTTCCCCCTTGTGCTGGATGGCCCGGAGATGGAGGCCCATCAGGGAGATCGACACTTAACATTTCTCCTTGAGAGCAGCATCATCCAGGGGGCTATGTGTGGGGCGGGGTGGCTATCATGGCTGCCACCTCCGCTGATGCTGAAGTGAAGGATAAAGTTGGTGTCTCTATTCTTTATTCACAAATGCTTGGTCTTTGTGTTGCAAGTTTGGAAGGCCTTCTTGAGGATTCACTGTCTCAGAGATGTCTCTTTTTGGCATGTAGAAACTGTTAATTCTCTCTTTCTTGAAGTCAGATCAGGATAACCCTTGCTGCATTAGCTTGATGGCTTTCTTTACTGCTAATTTGGAAATTGAGGTAAATCCACATTCATGGGTCTAGGAGAGACTTTTTTATCGTCTTTATGTAGACTAGGCTTTCTACTCCTAAATATGTTCCAGTAACATCAGACAGAAGGAATTCATACTTCACATATAAAATTAACACAATGCAATTTAAAATTATATTTATAGGCAGGATGTTGTTAGCTTTCATATACTTCAAAAGTCATATTTTCTACAAATATTATTCCAGTAGTGTACAAAGTGTGAGAGCAGGGTATGAATCAGTCACCAATGAAAAATTAAAAAAGGTGGTAAAACAGACCATTAAAAATTCCTCTGCAGTCCTGTTCAGCAGTATGAATGATTCAAACAGGCCAAGTAAAACTTGTGCAGCAAAAAAAGTTATTTTAATTGAACATAAACCTGGCTCCAAAACTGAGGATAAACAGCTGTTTTTATTTTCCTGGCTGGGATTCTTGTCCTTCATATTCACAGTTGAACATACACTGTTTGTTGGCTGCCTAGACTTATGTCCGTCTATTTGGGCAGCATGATCCCAGTTTACAAGTTGATTGGATGCTTGCCTTGGGACATACGTGCCAGCCAGCCATGTGTTTTAAATGGGCCATATGCCTAATAATACAAATGTACTAAATTTCTGTAGAAATGCCATCTTCTAGTCTTCACTCAGGTATTTTCATCAGCATCCAGTGCCGACACTTCAACACATCTGTGGACATTTGTATGTCAAAAAAATACCTCAGTAGTGAAGGAAATGATCTCATGATTTCACAGTAATTTGTAGCAACCAACAATTATTTGGAGCATAAGGCAACAGCAAATTAGTGTTGTGATTTCAAAATATATGTACTACACTATGATAGTATGTTATGGTTCACAATTAAATGACATCTGCAGACAAACTGGGCTCATTGGATTTTGCACTTCTAAGATCAGGTTGCATATTTGTCTTGAACAGGCAACTTACCAAAAGATTTCTATATGAAACACCTTTTTCACATAAAGCAAAAGAGAAACATATAGTAGGCATTTGTTAAACTCTCTGCATAAGGAAATGACCAAGATAATATCTGATCCACAGTCTAGTGCTTGGAGAAGCTCTGAAGGTTTGGTTTAGATGCACACTTAAAAGTTGGCTGACTGCCTTAATAATTAAAAGAGTTATAATTCATCATGGAAAAAGATCAAAGATTCTCAGGTAGAACACACCATTTTCACATCCTTATCAAGAAGAGCTTGAATTCTGCTAGTTCTAGTATATTGGAGGTTAAATGGATAATTTTTTCTTAGATTTTTTTTTCTTTTAAATGGAAAAATTGCCTTTCTTTTTTTTTTCTTTTGGAGTTATTTAATGGATTGGATTGATATGAAAGCTATTGACTTGTATTTGAAAAGGCTTATAACAATCTACATGGCAGAGTCTGGTACACACTGAAGAACATAGTTATCATACTTTGTTTTAAATATTGTATAGAAATTTTTTCTATCTGTATTCCTGTATCAGGATAATTAGCTGTGTCCTGCTCCAAGAGGCATGAATAGCAATATTAGGTTAACTTCAGTGGGAGCAACATTAATTTCTATGTGATCTACTCTTTATACTTCCATAGGATCTATTTATATTCTTGAGTCAGTATTGTTCCAATATTTGAAAGACGGAGTATACACTGTGCATTCATGTAAATATGAGACATTTGGAAAGACAAAACACCTATTATATGGGAAAACTGAATATAAAAGGCTAATGTTTATATAGATATCATTATAACACTCTATTTTCTGTATTTATAGTAATTGTATAGCTTATTTTTGTTTAAGATGTACATCTAAAACCAAAATGAGGGTGTCATTTTTCTGACTTTTGTTTCTAACTTTTTCAGAAATATTTGTGCAGCTCTGCTTAGCTTCAGTGTGAATCATGATCACAAGCATTTAAGGATGGAATTGGTTCTATTTTTACTTTTTTACTATGTAGCTAAAGCATCTGAAGACTGTTGAATAATTTAGCAAGTTTCTGAGATCATATATGTACATGTAGCTTAAATGTGATTAGGATCCCATGGAATAATTTGTTAAACTTTGATATAATAGCTGATCAATTCAAAAGATTTCTTTCCACTTGCAAGGAATAGAAAGTGTGTGTGTATGTGTGTGTGCACATGCATCTTAAGGATTGTTTTCATGAGGCTCCAAATCCTCATGCACACATTACATATGGGCACAGAGATGGGCCTATTCATATGAGCCTTGAGGATTAGTGCCTAAGTGTTTGCCAATTATCCTGTAAATAAGATTGAGGCTCATTTTTGCAAGTGTAAACCAGTGGTGAAGTGTGTATTACAGCTTCCCTTTGTGTCTGTTCTCCAGATGATACATACTGATTACAGAGTTAGCCATGGATCTTTAGCTCCAGCTACAACAATTTCTGCTTTTAGTGCCAGAAGTCCCCAATTCAGTCCATGATGTTTTGACCAATATGGAGGCTTTTGAACAAAATTTGTGCAATGTACACACTTAAAACATTTCTAAAAGTCATTGGAAGTTCTGTCAAAATATTTTTTTCATTAAATAAAGCACAGTGAGGCTGTGTAAATCAAAATATCCATAGTGCTGCCTTAAAGGGAACAGTAATTTCAGATAGTGCCATGAAGCTGATGAAAAGGAGATTGACATACATGGGCGTAAATTTGATAAACTGAGTTTAATGTTCATCATAAAGAGGCCTTCCAGACCATTAAAGCATTTGCGTGAGTAAGCAGTGTTCACAAGAAGCCCTACTGTGAGCCAGCAAGTCACTGTGTAAATTAAACCTGGACAAATATCTCAAAAATCATTCTTCAAATATTTGCATTAACAAAAAATTGAATTAACATCAGTTCTGTCCTTGGTCTTTCTTTATGTTCCCTCTCTATTAGCGTTTTACCAAATAAGTTTACTGGCGGGAATATTTCTGGAAATAGTGAATTTTAAAGCAATGCTAGAAAGACACTTTTGAGATCTTAAATGTGAGTGTTCAGCCCTGAAATCAAATGCTAATAGTCCTACTGAGGAGCAGAAGCAATATCTGACTTAGTTAACCAGTAACAATTAACTACAAAACTTGAATAGCAAACTGTTCTCAGATCGCCAGTGGACAACAGATGGGATGAGAGATTTCCATAACCTTCTCTAGAGGTCTAATCTAGTATATCACAATTCTTAAAGTTCTCATATTTTTCTACTACCTAGCCCAGATTCTCTGTGGTTAAGAATACATTGATTATTTCTTGTCCTACCTTTTGTTGGTGGGCGTAGAGAACAAATGATCACTGTTCTCCTTAAAACAGCCTCTAATATATTTGACAATTATATTGTATTATACTGTATAATTGTCAAATGTATTAGAGGCTGTTTTAAAGAGAACAGTGATCATTTGTTCTCTATGTCCCTCAGTCATCCTTTCTCAAGACTGAATATACCTTTCTTCTTTGATCAGGTTTTCCAAACTTTATCTTATTTTTGTTTCTGTCCCCTAAACTCTCTTCAATTTAACTATATCCTTTTTGAAATGTGGCACCTAGAATTGGGCACAATGCTTCAGGTGAGGCTTCACCAGTTCCGAAAAGATTGGAACATTTGCCTGCTGTGTCTTACATAGAATGTTGCTGTTAATACACATCAGAATTATATTAGGATTTTTTAAATAACTGTATCACATTGTTGGCTCACGTTCAATGTGAGATCCGCTATAACCTGATCCTTTCTAGCAGTACTACTGTCCAGCCAGTTATTCTCCATTTTGTAGTTGTGCATATGATTTTCTTTCTTTTAAAGTATAGTACTTTTAACTAGTCTTTGTTGAATTTCATCTTGTTGACTTTAGACCAATCTTCCAATTTATTAGGTCATTTTGAATTCCAATTCTGTCCTCAAATGTGTTGAAAAACCCTCCACTTTGTGGCATCTGCAAATTTGTTAAACACACTTCATTATTTAAGTAATTAATGAGCACACTAAATAGTACCAGGCCCATGACAGATCATGTGAGACCCTGCTAGATGTGGCCCTTATTTCAGTCTGACTGCAAACCATTTTTAATCCCTCTTTAAGTACTACCTTTCAACCAGTTGTACACTTATAGTAATCTCATTTGGGTCACATTTCCCCATGAAAAAGCCCATGTAGGACTGTGTCAAAAGTCTTACTAAAATCAAGGTATACCTAATCTACACCTTCCTCCCCCAGTCTGGTATGATTTTTTCTTGACAAATCTCTGGTGGCCATTTCTTACACCCCTATTATCTTGTAGGTGCTTATAAACTGAATGTTTAATTTGTTTCAATATCTTTCCAGGTATCAACTGACTCATCTATAATGCCTTGGGCCCTGTTCCCCTGCCCATCCCCTTTTTAAAGATAGGTGGGATTTTTTGGTCATCTTCATGTCTCTGGGACTTCACCTATGCTCCATGAGATCTTGAAGATAACCACAAAATATTTCCAAGGTTGTTTCTATTAGTTCCTTAATTATTTCAGGGTGCATTTCATCAGACCATGTTGACTTGAATTTCTTTAACATATATAAATATTTAACATATTTCCCTATTTTGACTTGGGTTCATTGTGCCTTGTTAATCTTAATTATGTTAAGTATCTGGTCATATCTTACTTTTTTTCCTGAAAAATGAAGCAAAATAAATATTAAACACCTTAGGTTTCTTGATGGCATCTAGTATTACTACTTATCTTTTCCCACTAAATAGAGGTTCTGTTTTTTCATCTTTCCCTTGCTCTTAATGTATTTAAAGAATTACTAATTGTTGAATTTTATCTCCCATGCTAGATGTAATTCATTTTGTGCCTGAGCCTTTCTGACTTTATTCTTACATGCTTATGATATTCTTTTTTACTCATCGATAGCAATTTATCCATTTATCTGTAGTATTCCTTTTTGATTTTCATCTCATTAAAGAGCTCCAAACGGAGTCATTAGAACAACTTAGTATTCTTCCTATCTTTCTTTTGCATCAGGATGATTTGCAGTCGTGCCTCCAATATTGTCTTTTTGCTAGGTCTCTTGAACTTCTTTTTCCCTTTAGATTTTTCTTCCTAGGGGACCTTACTTACCAGCTCTCTGACCTTGTTAAAGGTTGTGGTTTTTAAGTCCATTGTCTTTTTGAAGCTGCTCTCACTCCTTGCCTTTCTTATAGACTTGAAATAACTCATCTCATGATCACTGTCACCCAAATAGGCTTGTTTCCAAATATGCAACCAAATCTTCCCTGTCAGTCATAATTAAAGTTATTTCGTCCATTTTCTGACACAATAAATTTTCCCCAATACGTTCCAAGAAATTATTGGACATTGTGTTTTACCATATTACTTTTTCAACAGATGTCTGAGTAGTCAGTCTCTCTGTAACTACCAGGTTGTAGGCAGACAGATGAGTGGTTTCTGTTGGTCAAAGTTTGAAGGTGAAAATTGACACTAGTTACCAAACCAAGTCTGGAAACATGTAGTAAGGTCAGTCCAGTCCCAGAGCTGAAAGTGAAAGTAAGGCCTAGTTACCAAGCAGTGTTGAGAGCTGGCTACTGAGGTCAAGTTAGGCCAGGGTCAAAGATAGGAGTTAAGGGGCAAGATGAGGCAAAAGACAAAGATTGTAGCAGTAACAAGCCAGAGTCTGCACTGCTGCTCAGACAGGCCCCTGAAGCATCTTCATGGTTTAACTAACTAGTTATTGTAGACCAGTAGGGCAACCCCAGGGTTCTGTCACTCTGGGCTCTTTGTCAGTACTTTCTATGGTGCCTCTCTCTCCTGTAATTGTTGGGTGCTACTTTATCTGGCCCCCCAGTGAAGCTGATTGCTGAGAATGCCCTCTCTAGGGAGACAGCAGAAGATGTGATGGCTTAGTGACACTTGCAGTTCTCCTCCCATGAGCAACTGAACCATGAACTGTTCCTGGGCTCCATGCCCAAGGAACTAGCTGTAGCTTGTTCTGGGTGCTTAGTTGTTTGTGTTTGGCAGTATTATTTTGCTTATCTGTTCCCATGAAATTGGCTCAGCCTTGGGCTCTGTATATGAGGGAGGGGCATACTTGATCACCCCTCCTTTCCTGAAGCTATATATTAGCATACCCCCTGAGGGGTGGCAGAGTTCACTGCAGGATCATCGTGCTGCAGAAACCTCTTTGAGGTCGTCCCCAGTCATCTAGGGATCCCCAGCTACTGAAGGGTTAAGGTTCTTTTGTTTGGTTAGGATTGTTTATGCTGGCATTCAATAAATACTTTAAATGGTCTCTGACTGTGTCTGGTGACATTTCACCACTTCAGGATGACACTCACCCACACAACTCAAGTTTTAAGGTCTACACACCTTTATCCTCCCAACCATGAGCCCTTCTTCTACTAAGTCCTGTATTTTGTCTTTTTGTATTATTTATTCTAGAAATGCTTGCTTATCCTCTTCCTGATATGGTGGTATGTAGTAGACCCCTACCATGAAATCTCCTCTATTTTTTCCCCTTTTATCTTCACCGAGAGCCATGCTACTGGTCTGCCTTTCGCTACCTTCAGATACTCTCAAAAGAAAAAAGTATATAAATTCATGATGTGTGTTACACCTCTCCCCTTTTCCCCTTGCCTGTCATCCTGAAAAAGCCATAACCCATATAAAAATATCCAATAAAGAGATTTTTATCCTATCAATTCTCTCAGATGCCAGTTAAGTAATAATTTAGTTTATGAACAAATACGTCCAGTTTTTCTTATTTATTCAACATACTCCTTGCATTTGTGTAGATTGTTGAGTAGATTCCCACACTGTAATATCCCTCTTGATGCTTCTATGACCTCATTATAGTTTTCCATTTCCTTGACAACACATAGTTCTGTTAGATCAATTTTTTTTAATACCTGCTTGTGTGCTTTTGTCACCCTTCCCTTTTTAAACCAGTTTAATTCCCTCCTCCCTAGATTGATTGATTGATTGATTTTTAATTGGTTGGCTGGAGACCTAAAAACTGTCACAATGGGTAAAGGTTCTCTTTAACTTTTTGATTAGGTGGACACCATTTCTTCCCAGCAGACTGCATAGGGTAGCACTTAGAGAACCAGATGAGCCTCAGCAACCCTTCCATATTGTCTCAGCTATGGGCATCACTCTAGGGACCTATGGTGTGCAGCGCCTGAAAGAGTCCCACAATGCCACCAGGAGGCCATGCAGAGGCACTGCCATGAAGTTCTATAGAGAGTAACAATTGTGTGGGGTGCCCCCCAAGAGTGGCAGAATCCTGAGACTCTATGGTTGACCAACCCACCTATTTAACTCCACAGGTTGCCTCCATGAAGTTATTTGAGCAACCACACGGACTTTGGTCTGCTGCAATGTTAGATTATGCCTGATCTGCAGTCTCTAACTACAGCCTGACTCTGACCTTGCTTTCTGATTCTAGTCTGGTACTGTTTCTCATCTCTGGTCTCTGATGCTGGTTTGACCCTTATCATTACCCTTGTCTTCAAATTCCAGCGTGGTACCTCTGGTCTTGAATCTCTGACCCCAGCCTGATTTTTGACTCTGACTCTTGCCTCTGAACCTGACTCTTATGATTTCTCTAGCTCCTGACCAACATGCTGTCTCTGGTAAGCATATTTGAGCCTGGCTATGATCAGCAGACCAGTGGGCCTAGCCCTATAGGCAGCACACCTCCTGGAACAGCATATGAGATAGACAGATGGACTCTCTCTCTCAGAAAGAAATCTCCAATTGTGACTACATTGTCCTCATTGGTGTGATGACTGTGAGGATTCCAGTCTTGGGAACAGTTCTCTTTGCAGCCATTGGGATATGCTCCTCTCCTCCTGTTGCCTATACAGCATGCTAGCTCTTGATCTCAATGCATGGGGGAATCTGGCTGGGGTGTGGCAGCAGGTGTCCAGAAGCCAGTCTCCTTCACCGTTATAGTCATCTGTGGTCAACTGGCATCCCCCATCTTGGATGTCTCCATGTGCATCCTGACAGTGAAGATCTCCTGTTCATTGATGCCAGGCAGATGAGTCATATCCTCCTGAAGTTCTCTTCTCTGCTTCCTTGGGACTCCACCAACAGACACCTCTCACTCCAAGTGGTTTCCACTGCTTGGCTTCCTTTAATAGGGGCATGCAGGCTATCTTTATATTCCCAGCAAGTCAAGCCCAGGACTTGGACTGAAATCTCCAGAGTCAGTATGCCTTTCCACTTGAGTTCCTAGTCAGAATAATAGAGTGAGAGCTAGAAGTGGTGTTCGTGACAGCCTATTTTTTCCCCATTGCATCTTGTGCCTCATAGAGTGCATAGACTCTACCTTCCTGTCATCCTCAACTGGTGAAATCTTAGTCTTCCAACAGCCTTAATGTCATCAGCAATGTGACAAAACCACCAAACATTTAAAACAGTATTAATATGGCAATAGGAATTCTCTCATCACATATATGAATGAAGTGTTTGTATAGACTTCATGAACCTCTGATAAAAGCTGCATTTTATCTCTGGGGTCTCACAGCTGATGACATTTGCTATGGATGCCTGAAGGTTGTATATTTTGTATTTCTAGATAGCTAGAGACAAAAAAAAAAAAAAAAAAAAGTAAACCAACAACACCAGACTAATTAATAGACATTGCTAAAGCATGTCAGAGCACAAGCCAAAGTTTAAAAACAAAAACAAAAAAAACTTTAGATTGTAAAGTTGGCCAACCCTTCCTGAAAAAAAAAAATCTGGTTCAATGCATCTTCTCTAGTAACTTGTGAAGTGAAGAAAGAAAAAAATAAGTTTCATTGATTCACTGTGGTTGGCAATGTGTTGCACATTGCTTCTGTGACATCAGAGTTCTTCATGTTAATAAAATACTAAAGCATGCATTATCCCTCAGATACTATGTGGTGCAAGTTTCCTTTTTACTCTTCCCTCCAGTTAGACACCATGAATTCTTTAAGCTAGTTTGGATTTATTGCACCTAAAAGAAAATGACTTGGGTCTCTTTTCACTGACATTCATAATAATAAAATGTGTATTTTTTTTATGTTGCACAAAATTGTCTTTTTAATTATTCCTCTTTCTCTCTAATCCAAGTGAATAAGTTGTTACTCTATGTAACACATACTAGAGCAATACTAATAAAGTATTCCAAACCAGAGAGCTTCATTACGGAAGCAAGATATTGTATTGACTTTGTTTGCAAAACTCAGCAACTTAAAAGTGACAGACTGCCCATTTAATAAAGGTTTGGGTTTTTTTTAATCAAGTATAAGGAAATGGATATTTTATTGCAACACAGAGTTATGCTTGAGCAGTTAATTCTGTTTTTTAAAAATTGCTACTAATAACAATTCCTAGCTCTTGTACAATACTTTTCATCAGTAATTCTTTCTTTTGACTTGGTATCTAGGGGCACGTCTACACAGTAAGCACCAACAGTACCCCAAGCCTGGGTCAGCAGACCTGACATAGTGGGACTTGCAGTAGCACTCTAAAAATAGGTGTTTAGACAGAGCTTTGAAGTTTTATCTTGTACTGGAGCTCAGACTCTGAAGCCCATCCTGCTTCCTAGTTATCAGAGCCCGAGTTCCAGTACAAGCTGTAACTTCAAAGGCTGTCTACACAGCTGTTTTTAGGGTGGCAGCATAAAAAAGAAAGGCTAAGTAAGGTCAGGTTGTATTTTTATCTTGTACTGTAGGACTCTCCATGCCCCCCCCACTACTTCTTAAGGGGATTCTGGGGACAATGCATGTATGGGGAAGCACTTGTTATCCTGGTTCCACTGGGGAATGATTCCACTGTGAACTCTGACAAGGTTTAGAAGGAGAACTACAGAGTCAATGACAGAATCCCACTAGGTCTGCAGGTTCTATAGGCTATAATTTTAATTTCTTCTTTGATTGCTGCTCAGATACTTTCAGTAATAGGTGTATCTGTGCCAGAGCACACGGTTGTTTGGAACTTTTTGCCCCAGACTGTCAGAAGAGGGTAGGTGGCCACCATCCCCTATGCCACCCCGTGGCTATAGATGTGGCTGCCGCCCAGCCCCTTCCCAGTTTCATTTCTTCCGCCTTAGCATCGGTTGTGGAAATGCCTGATCCTTGCAGTTCACAAGCAGCCTGTCTTTTGTTCTACTTTATGAGCCTTTCACTCAATTGGAAACACCTATTAGTGGACCTAGTTCCACCGAGGAAGGACCCCACCTCGAGCCAGAACATTGACATCACACTCCTACGCCATCCGCCATGCTGGGGTTCAAACCCTGCGCCAACTGTGGCAAGGCCTTCCTGCGGGACGATCCTCACAAGAAGTGCCTCCGGTGCCTGGGCGAAAGCCATATGGTCACTGCTTTCTCCCTTTTCCTGTCCTTTTAAATCAAGGACAGGGAGCAAAGGTGCTGTGCCCTAGCCTCTGAGCAGGCTCTGCACTCTTCCCCCAAGGCATTGGGGTCTCCTGCGACACCACGTGCTAGCTTGGCACTGGAGCCCCTCTGGCGCCATGCCGATAGGAGCCACAGGACCAGCTCGGTACTGATATCAGTACTGTGGCACCAGCACCATTCCACATCTTCGACAAGAGACTCCTCACGGGACCAGGCAGGGTCGATGCCAATTCAGATGACCCCAGAGGCAGTTGAGGCAGCAAGGGCACTCCTCTTACTGCCTACACCTTCCTTTCCAGTGCCCGCTAGAAGGGGAAAACCAGCCTTCATTTCAAAGACCTGGGCGCAGCGTAAATGGCACCAAATGCCTTCTCCGCTGTTGGGGCCGGGCTCCCTGACACCAGAGCCCACTACCTCCTTGAGCCCCAGTACTATTGAGCCGTCTCCTTGGTGTCATATCATCCTGCCATCCCCAGTACCGTCCTGAGGGTCCTGAGATGCTTCCCCCCCTACTAGCCCAGGGGAAGGGGCCTTAAAGGGTTTCAAACAGCCCTGGCACTAACCTTCAGCACCATCACCTTTTTGGTACCACCCCTATGAATGGTTCCTACAAGAGACAACCGCGCCCACATCAGTACCATCCCACTCGGCACCGGTCAAGGCACTAAACCTGGTGCCATGCTCTTACATGGGGGACCTATCAGTGCATTTTGATCACCTGCGCTGTGTCTCAGCGCACATAGGAATGGAGGTCCAGTCCTCCGAAGGGCCCACAGACATCTTTGTTTTATTGCAGGAGTAGAATTTTATTCTGTAGTCTGTTCTGTGGAGAAATAAATATCTTGTAATGAAATGGTTATCTGAGTTCTGGACCAAATGTCAAAAGACTATTGCACTCTTCTTGCAAGATTCAATAAAGCTGTAATTTCTAGTTCACTCAAGTTTAATAAACCATTTACTTTCATAAAAATAAAATTGGATAACAGATAATTTTTTTTTATTCCAGTAAAAACAGACTAAGTCAACCCTTCTAAAGGGAAATATTTATGGATTTCTGGTTCACGGTGTGTATGAACAAAAAAAATGACTTCAGATGCCCTAAGATTCAGGTCAGATTTGAATCATTATGTAAAGCTACTGTCCAGTGAAAAGTGTAATGAGAAGTTGTTGTTTTCTTTTTAATTGAATGGCAAAGCTGTTTATGACTGTTTAACTCTTTACTCATTTCTGAAGATGAAAATCAATATGAATTACAGAATACTTAAAATAATATAATTTCAGCAGAAAGTCTCACCAACTGTTAGTATATACTTACATGGAGTTTTTAAAAACTCAGATTGAGTAATCAGGGCATCCATTTATTTCACAATATTATTCCCTACTTTCTAAAATAGTATCTTGGAAACATAATATCAAAGTTTGATAATAAGCATATAATGTGCAATTATTTATTAACAAAAATAAAAGATTGCTTCACATGTTAACTACTACATTATGCAGTGCATTTGAAACTTCTGAAAAATTCTCTGTTCAGAACTATATTACAAAACATTGATCAGCATGTAGTGTGCTCTACTGAAAATTATTAGAATTGTCTAACAACATTTCATTAAGTATTTCTAATTAAGGAGGGGGGAAAATGTGTGCTAACTGGTTCATAGACTTGAGATTTTGGTTACTTTGTATTATGTTTTTTGGTGTTTGTAATGAAGTTACACTTATCTGAATCAGAGCAAATTCTAGTTAAAAGTAAGCAGCGACTATCTTGTTTTAGACAAAAAATAAATAAGCCACATCTTGACACTTGTATCATGTAAAATTGTTAACTCTGGTTCTTTTCAAGTTACCGAGTAGCACTAGTTATATTATTTACAGTTTGGGGGCTGGGATCATCATTACATTTCGTTTACACATAGTGTCTGATGCAACAAGGACCCAATTCTTGATAGATAATAAATAATACATGGTAAAAACATCTGAAGATCAATAAATTCTGGATCATCCAGAACCACATCTCCAGGCTATTACAGACACCATCAGGTTTCCTGTGCAATATCTGTCAATAAGCAGTATGTTTATATGCTGAAACCAGGATTAGATATTTTAGTTCCAGGCCACAGTCTAGCATGGGAGAAACCATCTGTTACTTTTTCCTATTGTGACAAAACAATAGTACTTTCATGGTGGTGGGTGTTGTGCTCTAGAAGGCTAGTAGGTCACAGGGATCCTCTTCTTTGGTTCTGCCCACAGGGGCTGCCACAGGTGTCACTCCTGGTGTGAGGAGGGGCTTTGGGACCCAGGCCCACCCTCTTATCTGGGTCCCAGCCCAGGGGCCCTAAGAGATGCAGCTATGCACTGCTGACCAAGTCTCAGTCCTGCACTCTTTCCCCCTGGACTGTTTTCCTCCTCTTTTATACCTTTTAGGGTTTCCATCCAGCCTCCCCTTCTGCTGGGTTTCTTCTCTCTCTCTCTCTCTCCTGTCTTTTCTCCAATGGCTTCTTGATGTTCTACAGCACTAACCTCCTGCTACTTCTCCAGCTTGTACAACCTCCATTTGGGGCGGGGAAGCTTTTATCAGGCACTTGGTGAGGCCTTAATTGATCTCAGGTGCCTCTGATTGCCCTACAGTAACCCCAGCTAGCCACTAGGGAAACAAGCTCTTAACATTGTACAGCTTATATACCTCCCTTCACTCACTCTTAGAGTGCCTGCTGCCCTTAATATCTCCCACTCCATAGAAAAAGAGAAGGGAAGAAAATGAGTAAAAAATTATTCAGTAACTTGTTGAGTAGCAGCATGACACAGTAGCACAGAGCTTAACTGAAATTTTTATCAAACTAAGTACAAAATTTGTTGCAAGGTTTTTGCCCTGCTATTGTATATACAAGCATTAAAAGGGCCTTGGAGCAACAGCTAATAGCTTGAGAGCGGCTAGAAGCAAATCATGGGCTACTGCGCCATATAAAAGTGTGCTGCAGAGGCAGCTCAGTCAGTTGGGCTGGGAAACACGGAAAGAGGGTTCTCTCTCTGACTGGCCGAATGAGGGAATGAACACCCCCAAAGAGTTTACAGTGTGCTACTGGGAGGTGACCAGAAGCTGGTGTCCTGAAGGTGCAGGGGCAGATGGCATCAGTGGCGGGAGCAGTGGCCCTGAGGCAAGGGTGCTAGAAGCAGATGGTGGCTGGACTCCAGAGTGGTGAGACTGGGGCTCCAGGGAAAATGGCCCAGAAAACAGACTGTGATTGGAGAAAGACAGCAGCATCAGTGCCAATACTGGGACATAAGGTCCCTGGGCCAGGAATGGGGATGCCTGGGTCTTCCTCACTCTCCCAGAGAACCAGGAGTGGTGCAACACTTATGGTCATTGACTGTTTCAACTAGTGGCCAGGGATACTGAGCAGGACTTTACCCTGGAAAGCATGCACTTGGATATGGACTGAGCTGGAGAACTGAGGTCCTTATTGTGGAGGAGGCAGAGCACCCACCCCCTGACAGGGACCACTTGAGCAGTTCCCCCCATCACCACCAGGAAGTGATCATCAGGTGGGTCCCATGCAGCAATCCATTACCAAGACAAAAATCAAAACTATCAATAATACCTGTATGGTTTAATTTCAAGATCATGTCACTCTTGAGTCAATTAATAGTCTAAATACTTGAAGATTAATATTAGATACAAGAAGTGATGAATTTAAAACCATATTAAAATGTTACAGTTCTTAAATTATATGTACCTCTGTTGGCTAGATGTTTTCTTAGCTTGGGTGTTGAAATATTTTATTTTTTCCATTCACTTTTTTAACCTTAAATTTCTCTTGTTTGTGTTTAATAAGCTCCGGAACTGAATTAGAAGTTATGGTTTTACATAAAATAGCCATGCTGAGAGGTACCCACCTCACCCTTTACTTTCACCTGAGTGATTGGGTATGGCTCTGAATGTTCCATCAGTTATTGGTCTCCAGCTGGCTTGTCATACTAATGTGGATCTTGCATTTCTCAAGCTGTATATGGTACAGTTAGGATTTTATGGCTTGGAATATATTAATTTTTACACCTGCATCAGCCTTGTAAGATCAATAGAAAGATTTTTCAAGGAAGGTAGGGAGTTCACTCCAAAACCCCATTTACAAATATTTTGCCATTGTACTGCAGGAACAGATGTACATGAACTAACAGATTATTAAAATTTCTACATTTAAAGGATATTAAAGGTCTGGAACACTCATCTTATGATGGAAAATCAAAAGAGGTGGGTTTGTTTAGTCTAGAAAAGAAGAGAAGGGACCTAACAGTTTTCAAGTACCTAAAAGGTTGTTACAAGGAGGAGGGAGAAAAACTGTTCTTAACCACCAATGGTAGAACAAGAAGTGATGGGCTTACATTACAGCAACAGAGATTTAGCTTGAACATTAGGAAAAAAATTCCCATGTGTCAGGGTGGTTAATCACTGGAATAAGTTGCCTAGGCAGGTTGTGGTATCTCCATCATCAGAAGTTTCCAAGAGCAGGTTAGACAAACACCTGTCAGGGATGGCTTGAGAGGGTACAAGTCATGATGATTTCTCATGGTCCCTTCCAGTTTCAATTATTCTATTTTTCTTTACATATCTGTATTTAAGTTCTGTGGTTATATTTATTCTATGTATGTACCTCATTTTTCTTTTAGGATACCATGAATAAAATTAGTGATGGGTAATCTAAAAGGTTTTGTGGGTCTCGTTTGGAATTTCACATTTCTAGTAAAATTTTAAATAAACTTTGAGATTCTAGAGTATGCAAGATTTAATAGGAGAGGAATTCTGATGGGAGAGACAATACTACCTGCTTCTTTTGAGGTTTTCAGATGTGCTGCAAGAATAGTGTTTAAGATACTTAGCACCTTTTGGTTTTAGGTCAGAAGGGAAATTGAAATGCAGTTACTTCTCAGTACAGCTTGGTTTGTTTCTGGGGTATCACAAATATCTTGAACTTACAAGATTTAATTTAGGTTCACTGAATGTGTTATGCTCAGTAAATGCTCAGGGGGGTATAAGGCACTATATCACACTTATTGTAAATACAAGGATACAGAAAGCATTCTAAAGCATATGCATTGTGTTCACTCACACAGAGTCACTTTCTCCCAGACACAGATGTAATCAGGCAGACAGACACACGATTTCCACAGGAGGGAGATATTTATCAGCCTCAGCATTTCTCAAGTCAAACCACTGGCTAGGTGGATGAGCTCAAGAGTGGAACAGCGTCCACTAGGTCATGGCATGACACTCCTTGGAGTTGCAGAATGAGCCCAAAGTTTCTCATTTTCTTCACCCTTTTTATAGGGCCCAGAGTATATGCAAGTCTTTGAAAACTGCTATGTCATGTTGTTCCCATGTTTGATGTGATGAACTATTGTTCACATGTAACAAACATGATGTTTTTACTCTTCTGTTCCCACTGCAGACTTTATCATCTTGTATCCTTATGGATCTTATCTTCTTTGTTCTTTTAACCCTTTTCAGCTATCTGGATCCTTGTTCTCTGAGGACTGGTACATCTTCTCTCCCAGCATCTTCTTATCACTTTTAACTTCTACACACATTCATTCCTCAGTCACAAAAATTAACACACTAGTTTTTACTTTCTTTGCTAATCAATTAGTTTATAAATTTTGACAAAGATAGGGGAGCGTCTTTCCCCTGAATTTACAGTCTTGAGAAATTGCTCACGATGGTTCAGTATTACTCTTTTGGTTCTTGATGCATTACAGTTTTAAGAAACAATTCTTAACAATTGATCTCAGTGTGCCTTTGGCTTTTAAAAACATAACTTTAGCAAGAAAGTTTGCTACTGACCAATATTTACAACTGTGAGAGTTTGCAGCTTAAAATCACAGAATGTTGCATTTCAATGATAGTTAGCCTAGCTGTGTTTTTTTTTGTTTGTTTGTGTTTTTGTTTTGTTTTTTTTGGTAACCCCTTCTTTACTATACAAAATCTGAGATTTTACATTTATAATGCTATTTGCTTTTAAACAGGTCTACATTATGCTTAGAGTGTTAGGTGAAGGTATCAGGTCTGACTTTTCAACTGGTTCACTTATCTATAAATACAATACTGAATTATGGATTTTTCCTCCCAACAAGAGGTTGAAGGTAGCAATAAGTAATTTACTGGAGGCTATTTTTTGTTAATAGACCTATTGGCTTCAATGGGACTACGTATGTGCTTAAAGTTAGGTATAAGACTACCTTGCTCAGTTGGGGCCTGAGCAAGAGAACAAGCTTTCATACCCATTTTATTGACTCAACAGACTTGCATTAAACAAAACAATATTAAAGTTAACTAAATTTTATATAAATCAGAAGAGTTTTGTAGTGTCAACATTTAAATTGTCCATGATCTTTTAATGTCATTACGTTCTTTAGATGAAGACTTTGGAATATTATGAAATGTTAGTATGGTATGTCCTTAATATCCATTATTTGGCAGAATATACAATAGCATTTGTACTTTGACTGTTTGAGCTCTGATTAATAAGTTGACTGTCTGATCTTCATACTGTCCTGCTGGGTATCACAGACTCCCTAGGTAGCTATATCCCGGATTCAAGCATGTTCAGAATAATGAAACTTCCCACATCTATAGATGTGTTATGACACCCAGTCTCATTTCTACTTTTCAGAAATCGCACTTCTGCTTTCTCCCCCAGTCACTTAGGGCAGGACACCAATGGGACATAAGGCTTCCATGTGTGTGGAGGAGAGTCCATGCCATGACTTCCTCTGTCCATGAGTGGGTGAGAAGTAGCCAGATGAGGAGTGAGCCTACCACTACCTCCAATAACAGTTTGAAGAGCTGAGCCAATACAGGTTCCTTGGGTAAATGGATACCTCCTATTAGTTCTGTTTATCTTCTGAATTATGTTTTACCTGTGTTGTGACTGTAGTGATGTAGTTATGTGTCAGAATCATCAATGAAACCTTTTTTCTTGGTTCTGATGAATTTCCTTTCTCGAAAAAATGTTGAAGAAAAAACTTTGGAATTGTGCAAAAATTAAACAGAACTTTATTTTCTAATCTGAATCTATTTTTCTTTTTGAAATTTAACTTAGTTTACTCTAAAAGCAAAATTTTAAATAGAAGATAAGAAAGGCAAAACTGAAAGTTGTCATCTCAAAATTACCAAAACAAAACATCTGACAAAGTTGGATTTTCTCCCATGAAAGCTCATGCAATGGATAAATGTGTTAGTGCTACAGGACTCCCTGTTTGTTTGTTTGGACTGAACTAGACTAACATGTTTACCCCTTTGAATCAAAGCATCTTGATTGACTGAAACAAGTTTTCTTGTTAGGTTTTCTTGTTTAAAAACTGTTTAATATTTCATTTTTCACCCTGATAAAGGATAGGATCCTCTTTTTTTCTTTAAATTTCAAAATCTTTGAAATCTACATATGGTGGGGGAATCCATAGGCACTACCACCATACATATCATGTTGACGTTTCCACACATTTAGCATTAATCTTCATTAAATACCAGCATGCTTCTCATAAACTAAATAAATATATTTTAAGATTACAATTTTTTTTTTCAAATGGCTCTTTTTTGAAAACTTTATCAAGTATCCAGCTTTTTTTCTTGTTTTTCTATCTGGCCAACGACAATGTGTAACATCACAGAATGTGAAAAATTGATAGACTTTGCCTTGGCCCATGGCAGGCACAGTGTTCAAATTCAAGAGGAGTAAAAGTTCTTTAAAAAATTTGATATCATTTGAAAATTAGAAATAGTTCCCTGAAATAGAAGCTCTGCCAGGAATGGCAGTTTCCTGTAATATCCTGAGCAAGCCTTGCTGAATTATATTGTAACAAGTCCATTGTAGTAAATGAATAGTTTACATACCCTTGTGGGCCAGGACTGTACATATTTCCTTGTGGTTGTTTAGGCAAATTCAGTGTAGTTTTAACACCTCCATAAAACTACTACCGTACCTAGAGGATCGCATATATTGATTCAGACTAGGTATTCCATAGAGTAGTATACACACACATAATTTTTTTGAATAAGTAGACTAACTTTAGACTGACTCAAAGCCTTCTTTCTGATTGTAGAACAGAGAGACCTTTTTAATGGGGGAAGGTTTGGAAAGACTTGGTATAGGCTGTGTGCTGGTTCTGAGCTAATAGCTGTTATGAATGTATGTTCATAGAAAACATCCCTTGGTGGAATTTGGAGGACTGTTCATCAGGCTAGTGTGTGATAGTCACACTGATTACCATCTTCCCAGCATTTATTTTCCTCCCATTTTGTAAGTTCCCCATCTTTAAAGAGTCTGACAAAGTGGAATTTTCTCCCACAAAAGGTCGTGCAATAAAGAAGTGTGTTACTCTTTAAAAGTGCCACCAGACTTCTTGTTTGTTTTTGCTGAACTAGATTAACATGGCTACCCCCTTTGGAACTTGGTATCTTTGAGGAGAAATTAAAGCAGGCTTGCTTTAGGTTTTTTGACATTGCTGAGGAATTAACACTGTAGGCTAGCAACAGAGCAACTGGAAATACCTCAGTCAGGAGAGGGAGAAAAACACACCTCTATTCCAAGAAAGGCAGGATTTGGGGAGCTAGACACTGAAGAGTGGGTGCTGCTGCAGGACCATAAAAAACGGAATAAAGGTGCAATTGTCCTGAATTGTGACAGAAGCAGGTGATGCCAATATATTTTTTGGAGACCCTGTTGCAGAAGAATTCAATCAGTAGCCAGACTAAGGATATTGGAATGATGTACTGCAAGTACTCAGTGTGATTTATTTGACAGGTGATTACCTTGTACCTTACAAACATCCTGAAAATATGCTGTATGTAGGCAGATTCTTTAAAACTACTGAGACAAAGCTGATTTTGGTTCCCAACCATAATTAGTGTTGCCCGCTCTGCTCATTCCTTTAATTTCATCACCTGATGACTCACCATACCATGTTCATGATTGCTGAATTCTGGTGAAATATGCCTTTCTTTGAATTTGATAAGAATAATAGGAGAAGTTTTCCAAAAAAAGCATAGATGGCAATTAAGTTCCCAACTCCTTTTGCTTATCAGTAAGAGTTTGACATATAATTGCCAGTTATACTGTTCAAAATCTCCCTCAATATGCGTAAGTTTGTTATATAGGCATTTCAGAGCGTCTTTTAACTATTCATTCTTCTTCGAGTGCTGCTCCTGTCCATTCCTTAGTAGGTGTCTGCACGCCCCGTGCACGGCACGCCGGAAATTTTTCCCCTAGAGTACCCGTAGGGTCGGCTGTGGCGCCCCCTGGAGTGGCGCCGCCGCCACTGCCTATATAGCCACGAGCCGACCCGCCCCTCCTCAGTTCCTTCTTACCGCCCTGTCGGTCACTGGAACGTTCCCTGGCTTCGTGCTGCATTGCACGTGGCCGCGTTATTCGGAGTACCCGAATCTCTTGTTGTTTATAGTTAGTTAGTGTTAGTTAGTTAGTTGTTAGTTGTTCGTGTTGGATACTTCGCCCGCCCCGGGCTCGGGGTCGGGCCATGCCGGGCTTTAAAACTTGCGGACGTTGCAAGAAGCCCATGCCCATGGACGATCCGCATGGTGATTGCCTTTTGTGCTTGGGCGAGGCTCATCTCACCGAGAGGTGTAAAATCTGTCGTGGCTTCAAGCCAAGGACCCAAAAGGACAGGGTACAACGCCTGAAGCTACACCTCATGGAGGAGGCTCTTCGGCCGGTCCCCGGCGATTCGGGGTCCAGCACGGCACCGTCGGTGCGCAGTGCACCGGCCTCCTCGGCACCGTCTGCGGCACCGAAGCCGGGCCGCACTAAGACGGCAGCAGCGTCTCGGCGCCGTTCCTCCTCCCCGGTGCCGACTAAGAGGAAGCGCCTGGAGGAGACGTCCCCGCACCGTGCCCCGGTGCGGCAGGGAGACGGCCAGAGCCACGCTGGCCAGCCGGTCTCTGTATCCCCAGCGTCGTCTCGTGACCCTTCAGAGGCACGTTTTAGCCCGGGTTCCACTTCTTCGCCGACTCGAGACATTTTGGAGGAGGCCTTGGCTCTGCCAACTACGCCGGAGGCTTTCGCCGCAGTGCAGGCGCTCGCGGCACCTTCGGCCCCGTCGGTACCGTCGTCGACCTCGGCACCGCGTCCGGCACCGTCCCGAGGGAAGCCGGCTCTTCTACAGAGTCGGCGCCACAGTCCGGCACCGTCCCGGGAACACCGGCACCGCTCACCGGCACCGGCACCGCCCCGGGAGCACCGGCACCGGCACCGGTTGTCGCAGCGGCGGGAGCTCCTCCTATCCGATCCCCCCAGCGGCACCGAGAGTCTCCACTTCGCCGTCCACGAGAGAGCCGGCACCGGTCCCCGGTACCGTCGGCGGCACCGCCATGGTCCCCGCACTCCTCTTCAAGTTCAGCGCCAGAGTCGGTGCCGGACCGCCCCCAACAGGTTGCAGGTCCTGTTCCTCAGTCGGCGCCGGCGGTTCCGCCCCCTCAGTGGCCCGGCTGGCAGTGGCCCTTCTGGACTCCCTGGGCCGTCCACGCATCTCGAGTGGGCGCTGTGCCCTCCGCTCGCTCGCAGGTTCGACTCCCTCCATCAGCTGCGCTGGGCGCTCCTCCCCCTGTCGGTACCGGGGAGTTGTCGGAGGTTGAGTCCTTGCGGGACGAGGCGGACAGGGAGAGTTTCACTACGGGGGCCCGTAGTGTAACTTCTGGGACACAGTCCAAGGACCCTGAGTTCGAGGAATCCTCCTCTTCGCCCCCCGATGAAGCGGTGGCGGCAGCCAAGCCCCTAGCGATCCTGGACGATTCTAGGGTCCACCAGGAGCTCCTTCGTCGGGTGGCAACCGGCCTGAACCTACCGGCCGAGGACATTGTTGAGGACGTGGACCCTATGGTCGACATTTTGCTCCCAGAGACCCCAGGCCGCGTGGCTTTGCCTTTTATTAAAACTGTGCATAGCACCACCAAGGCGCTTTGGCATACCCCGGCCTCGATTCCCCCTACGGCCAAACGCGCTGAGCGCAAATACTTTGTTCCCTCTAAGGGCTACGAACATTTTTATTCTCATTCCCCCCCTAATTCCTTGGTGGTTGCGGCGGCGAATGAGCGAGAGCGACAAGGTCGACCAGGGTCCACCCCTAAGTCCAAGGACTCAAAAAAACTGGACCTGTTCGGCCGCAAGGTCTACTCTACTGGGGGGTTGGAGCTGAGGATAGCAAACCAACAAGCTATCCTCAGCCGTTATGTCTTTAACGCCTGGTCCGCCATGGAGCGTTTTAGTGAGAACTTGGAGCAGGACTCCAGGGCGGCCTTCTCCGCGTCCATTCAGGAGGGCAAGGTGGTATCTAAGGCCCTCCTGCAATCTGCTTTGGACGCAGCCGATGCTGCCGCTCGCTCCATGGCTACGGGGGTAACTATGAGGCGCTCTGCTTGGCTGCAAGCGTCTGGGTTGCCCCTGGAGGTCCAACACACCATCCAGGACCTGCCCTTTGAAGGGCCTGATCTGTTTCCTCCCCAGACTGACACTCGTCTCCAGACGTTAAAAGATTCACGGGCGCTGGTTAAGTCCTTGGGTCTTCACACTCCGGCGAGCCAGAGGAAGCCGTTTAAGCCAGCGCCTCCTCCTTCGCGTCCCTACTTCCGCCGCCAGGACGAGGACCGGCGAAGGGGTAGAGGGCCACGTCGGCCGGCTAGCCGTCACCCTAGTGGACAAGGTCCCTCGCGCCCATCGGGGGGTGCAAAGAAGTCCTTTTGAAAGTCAGCTCGGGGGAGACGTACCAATCACCCAGGATCCAAACACCCTTATTTTTTACAACAGACTGTCCCATTATGCGCCCCGTTGGCGCCTGATTACGAAAGACCGCTGGGTTCTCAGGACGGTTCAGGAGGGCTACTCCCTCCAATTTTCTTCATTACCCCCCTCGGCCCCTCCTATGCCTCGTGGTGTCCTGCGGGACCAGGCCCACCGGCTTGCCCTACAAGAGGAGGTGCGGGTCCTGCTCCAAAAAGGAGCAGTCGAAGAAGTCCCACCGTCCTGCAGGGGCAAGGGGTTTTATTCCCGTTACTTCCTTGTCCCCAAGGCCAAAGGGGGCCTGAGGCCCATCCTGGACTTGCGCCGGCTCAACCGGTTCCTGCGCAAAATCCGGTTCAGGATGGTCTCCCTCGCCTCCATTGTTCCCTCTCTGGATCCGGGCGATTGGTACGCCGCCCTCGATTTACAAGACGCGTACTTCCACATCGCGATTCATCCGCGACACAGGAAGTTTCTGCGTTTCGTGGTGGGGCATGCCCACCTACAGTTCACCGTCCTCCCCTTCGGACTCTCCGCCGCTCCGAGAGTCTTCACAAAGTGCCTAGCGGTCGTGGCGGCTCACCTCCGAAAGCAAGGAGTCGCGCTCTTCCCATACCTCGACAACTGGTTGATCGTGGGGAGATCGCGGCAGGAGGTCTTCGCCCACCTAAGCGTGACCCGGTCCCTGTTCACTCGCTTGGGACTGCTAATAAATATTCAAAAGTCGACTCTATCTCCTGCCCAACGGATAGAGTTCATAGGGGCGGTCCTCGATTCCACATCAGTGCGGGCGAGCCTCCCAGCCAGCCGCTTCCGGACGATAAAGCAGACAATAGACTTGCTGGTGCGGTTTCCTCGGGTATCGGCCCGCGAGTGCCTTCGCGTATTGGGTCTCATGGCCGCTTGCACGTTTGTGGTTTCCTTCGCCCGTCTGCGAATGCGGCCCTTCCAGTTGTGGCTTGCGACAGTGTTCCGCCCGGGGCGGGACAATCTGGACGCCATGCTATCCGTGCCGCCGGTGGTGCTCGAGTCCCTGAGTTGGTGGACGCATACCCCCAACTTGTGCTCCGGAGTCCCGTTCCGTTCCCCTCAGCCTTCCCTGCGCCTGACTACGGATGCATCCGATGTCGGCTGGGGCGCTCATCTTGGAGCTCTCCGAACTCAGGGCATGTGGGGAGCAGCAGACTTGCCCCTGCACATCAATGTAAAGGAGCTGAGGGCGATCCGGCTTGCTTGCCGGGTATTTCGGGACCAACTCCGGGGTCGGTCGATATCGGTTCATACCGACAATACCACTGCAATGTACTACATAAACAAGCAAGGTGGTACTCGCTCACCCCTCCTTTGTCGGGAGGCCATGCGGCTCTGGGAGTTTTGCATTCGCCACGAGATCCGACCGGTGGCGTCGTATATTCCTGGCCTCCGGAACTGCTTAGCGGACAGCCTCAGCCGGAGGTTTCTCACGCACGAGTGGTCCCTTCACCCGGAAGTGACGGATTCGATCTTCCGGAGGTGGGGTTATCCCCTTCTGGATCTTTTCGCCACTCGGGTCAACACAAAGTGCCGGAGTTTCTGCTCCTTTCGGGGTCGCAGCCCCGGCTCCATAGGGGACGCCTTCGAGATCCACTGGGGCGGCCGGGGTCTCCTGTACGCCTTTCCCCCGACCCCACTGGTGGCCAAGGTGCTGTACAAACTGAAGACGGACAAGGCGCTGGTCGTCTTGGTCGCTCCCGCCTGGCCCAGGCAACATTGGTTTACGACCCTGGTGCGGTGGTCCCAGCGCCGGCCGATTCTGCTTCCGCTCAGACCGGACTTATTGTCCCAGGACGGCGGGAGCCTGCTTCATCCCAACCTGGAGGCCCTGCATCTCCACGCGTGGTGCCTCCGTGGCTGACGGGTGCTGAGCTGCTATGCTCCTCCCCGGTGCGGACAGTATTGTGTGGTAGCAGGAAGCCCACCACAAGGTCCACGTACGTTGCAAAGTGGCTCCGGTTTGCGCGCTGGGCTTCGGAGCAAGGAGAGGACCCGGAGCTGGTTTCGGTTCACCGCCTCCTGGACTACTTGTGGCATTTGAAGTCAGAGGGTCTGGCGTTGTCCTCCTTGAGGGTACACCTAGCGGCGATTGCGGCCTTTCGCCGCGCCCCCGGGGGTGCCTCCTTGTTCACGGTTCCCCTGGTTAAGCGTTTCCTGGTGGGTCTTTCTAAGCTGTACCCAACTATTAAGGCACCCACAGCCCAATGGGACCTGAATACAGTCCTTGTTAAACTCACTGGGGCCCCCTTCGAACCACTGGCGACCTGCTCCCTTCTGTATTTGTCATGGAAGGTTGCCTTCTTGGTGGCTGTCACATCAGCCAGGCGGGTGTCCGAACTGCGTGCTTTGGTGGCTGATCCGCCGTATACGCAGTTTTTTAAGGACAAAGTACAGCTTCGCCCGCACCCTTCCTTCAGGCCTAAGGTGGTGTCGCCCTTTCATCTAAATCAGGACATCTCCTTACCGGTTTTCTACCCGAAACCCCATGCGTCAGAGGAGGAGCGGCGTCTCCACTCCCTAGACATGCGCCGGGCGCTCGCTTTCTACATAGAACGGACTAGGCCTTTCCGAAAGACCCCCCCAGCTCTTCGTCACTGTGGCGGACAATAAAAAAGGCCAACCGGTGTCCTCTCAACGCATCGCCTCCTGGATTGTGGCCTGCATTAAAGAATGCTACAAACTGGGCGGCAGGCACCTACCGCGGGTAACGGCGCACTCCACTCGGGCGCAGGCGGCTTCCACTGCCTTCCTCGCCGGGGTCCCGATTGCCGACATCTGCCGGGCGGCAACGTGGTCCACCCCGCATACGTTCTCGCAGCACTATGCCGTCACCCAGCAAGCTCAGCAGGACGCTGCGGTGGGCAGAGCGGTGCTTCAGTCCATTTCCTTGTGATGTCTCCCACCTCCGAGGTATGGCTTGTTATTCACCTACTAAGGAATGGACAGGAGCAGCACTCGAAGAAGAAGAAGAGGTTACTTGCCTGTAACCGGTGTTCTTCGAGAGGTGTGCTCCTGGCCATTCCCAATCCCTCCCACCTCCCCTCAGACAGTAGGGTAGAAGGAACTGAGGAGGGGCGGGTCGGCTCGTGGCTATATAGGCAGTGGCGGCGGCGCCACTCCAGGGGGCGCCACAGCCGACCCTACGGGTACTCTAGGGGAAAAATTTCCGGCGTGCCGTGCACGGGGCGTGCAGACACCTACTAAGGAATGGCCAGGAGCACACCTCTCGAAGAACACCGGTTACAGGCAAGTAACCTCTTCTTTTGAAGTCAGGAAATGTGTTGCCTTTGTAAACAGTGTAGTAGATAAATACGTGGCTGTTGTTTAGCATCTCTAGCCACAATTTTCAATTTTGTTGTCTGGGATCATTATTAATATAAGCACCCCACCACTCTAGATGCCAATTTAGTGTCTAGCTAATGTAAGTTCATCTTCTGAAAAATTCAAGATAAATAAATAATTTTAAAAAGCAAATAAAAACGTTTGCTACTGACTTGAAAACTACAATGTACTGAAAGCAGAGGAATTTCACATTTTGATGGAACCATTTTTAATAATTTCATTCAGGTAAGGTACATTTTTCCAAATGTTACAACTCTTTCCTGCTGCCAGTCATACTCGTAATGCAGTGTGAGTATGTTTAAAAAAAAATTACTCATTTGCCAATAAACCAGAAATCTGCCAGAAAATATCAAATTGCTCAAAATGCAGGAGCCAGCAATACTGTTCAAATCTAAAAATAATGAGATGAAAGCATGAACTCAACCTAAAAATATTTTTTCTCTAAAATTCCAGGCACTGCTTTTTTCAGGAAGTACTGTTTACTGAACAAGCATAATAATCTATAATCCTATATTCTGTACACAGCAGGGGGGAGAAGAATTTGCTGGTGGTCTGGAATCCTAACTATATAGGTCAGGCATGTGAGGGCGGCAAGGGTCCATCATCATTCTATCTCAGTTTCGTCATTTGTAGAATGGGGCTTGTAATATTTCTCCATAAATCTCACAGGAAGTTTTATATGTACTTATTAATATGTTTCTTGCAGGCTTTGAATGTGTAAAGTGCTATGGAAATGAAAGTGTTGTTATAATTGAACTAAAGACAGTTTTTTTGAGGAGGTGCTTTTTGTTTGGGGCTTGGTGGGTTGTTTTTTTTTTTTTTGACATTGAGGGTGGAAGAATAGAGCATGAATTGAGTACAAGGAAATCTGACTGTTGAGTGTAAAAAAACAAATCATTATCTGGGTGTGGCATTTTTGCTTACAAAGGAATTGATTCTGATTTCATGTAAGTTTTTCTTTACATCTCACCCCCCCCCCATAATTTACAGCAAGGAAAGATCAGAATCAAGTCTATTGAGGATAAAACATGGAGAGTTTGCAAGATTCAGGCAATGGAAGAGAGATTTTAAACATAGACAGAAGCTGTTGATGTCCCAACAACTGAACTATGTGGGCTATATTACATCTTGATTTGACTTTGGAAATAATATGTTAACCTTTTCAGAGCTTTTCATATTGGAAAGATTAAAAATGTCTTTGTCAGCTAACATAGTTATTTGTGGGACATGGTGCATTCAAAGGAAAACTTCCTTGATCTGGAACTTTGCAACTAACCGGTTATTTCTGCTTTCAGCCTTTTCCTATTTATTAAATTTCAAATCTAATATTTTGTATTGTTTGTAGGAACTTGCTTTTATTAACAAAGAAAATATTTATCATGATAAAAAAAATCCTAAATCTGAGAGAAGTAATTATACCATGTTGGCAGGAGGCTACAGTATTCTAATTCAATATATATTTTCCTTCATACTGAGACCATCTTTTGGTTGCTAGGTTAAATTCTTAATTACAATTTGAATGGATTTAGGAGGGAATAGAGTAGTGGATACCTAGATAATCAAGTAAAGGAGACAATTTATTTTGACAAAATGTGATATATATTTAGCTGTCACTTCAATTATATCATCCCAAATTCTAGATCCTGTCTCCCTTCTTTCTCTTTAACAGAGAAGCATGTAGAAACTTCCCAGCTTCTAAGGTCTACCTAGAATTCCTTTAGGCCCAATATGCATCATTTATATTTATAGTAAAAATTTATAGTATTTTATATTTCTTGATATTATGAATGAAGAAAAAAATTAAATGGGCTTTGATAAGGAACCTTGGGTGAACTGACACCTGTTTGAAATTCTATAAACAAAGGGTAAGAAACAGTTTTGTACTGGACTGGTAGAAAAGTGTATACTGGGATATTGAAAGCATATATGTTGATCTCATGAAATGTAATATCCCTATTAGCACACTGAAAGACGGACCACCGCATTAACAGCATTTTCAAATGAAATTATATGTAGAACTGGATACACATCACAAGAAAGGGTCTTGGAGGGAGTAGAAATATAGACAGGAAATGACAAAATGGATTTAACTTGAAAAATTGCAGTGTGCATTTGGTATTAAAAAAAGAAATCTGAAACATGGATACTCAATGGAAAAGTCAAGCAGTATGCTTCATCTGGTAGAGTGGGATATTCTCCCATGACAGCTCATGCAATAAATAAATTTGTTAGTCTTTAAGTGCCTCAGGACTCCTTGTTTTTTTTTTTTAGTAAAAGAGATGTAATACTCAGCACTCGTGTTTGAAGGAATAAATGATGAGTTCTTTTTACATCAGTAATTAATGAAACACCAAATAGTTAAGCTCAGCTGAGTGTATTAAGTTAGATTGCTTTAACCAAAAAAAGATTGGTGCAGGACAGAAAAGCAATAATCGCCAATACAGTGCACAATGGTTATCAGCTTGGACTGATGCAAATTAGTTTATGATTTCATAGGCTTTAAAGAATCTTCTGTTACTTTCTACAATCTGTACTGAATTGCATAGCATTATCATCCAATTACCATAAAATATTATATCTTTTCATGGCCTTTGTTTACAGCACAAAAGCAAACCTACTTAATGTGGTATTCCAGGCAGAAGGCATCCTTAACAACATTGTTATGTGTCCAGCACAGATGTCTCTTTGGCTGAATTCATGTGTCTCTGTATGCACATTCCCTCAGGATTACCCGTCTCAGATCTTTAAGTGAGAGTTTTGTTAGCTCAATGACCTGAAGCATAGGCACTAATCTATGTGGAAGACTGATGTAATACTCAGATCAAAGAGACCAATGTGATCACAGATCTTTGTAGAAATTAAGTTGCCTGGCTAGGCTTTATTGCAGTGCAGCACGATGGCAAGCAACCTATTTAAACAAAATATGCTGGCAGCATTTGTGCTATCAATGAAATGGAACAGTTCAACTGATGGCAAGACTCTCCATCACCCCTCACCTGCACAAAATCTAGGCTCCAAGGTTCCTACTTTTATACCCTTTTCAGACCTATTGGCTTAGCCCTCTTTGGTGTCCAGATATACCTTGATTGGCCCACGTACCCCTTTTCTGATGCCATCCATTACTTTGATAGGTCCACACACCACTGAAGATTTCCATCCATCAAGATGTCTTCACCAAAATTTGGCTGAAAATCACTTCTTATCTCTGTTGCTAGGCTGACCTGACACCTCCCAACTTTCATGTACTTTTCCACTTTTATTGTAGCTATAGCTTACTTCTTGCCAGTTTCTATGATGTTAGACTTCTTTGGCCTGACTCCTGCCAACTTGACCATTTATCCATCTCAGGCCTACAATTCTGATTTGTTTTACTAGGCCTTATTCATCGCAATTTCTGCCTGTCTTTTATTTTAAACTTTTACTTTCTTATACAACTAACAACAAAGTTTAGTGTGAGTTAAAAAAAAAAAAGAAAAGAAACATTTCTTAACCAATCATATCATTTTCTTTTTTGTGGCTTGGAATGTTTTGTGCATTGCCTAGGCATATGTTAATGTCACATTGTGGTTATTCTACAGCAAGGTGAATCACATTCCCTCATTTATTTTCATTTTACTTCCTCTTTCTCCTGGTTTTAGTTATAATATTATTAACCAATCAAAATCATAAAAATAACCTTAGAATAAGTTATGAATTTCCCTTCCCCCTCCAAGAAACAGAGAGAGGTCATCATAGCCAATAGTCAACTTGCTAGGGAATTGGATTCAGACTATAGACTTCATCATTCTTCTAACATTCCAGCTGAAAGCCTTAATCTCCTGGCTATTACTTGTTCTGAGGTGGGTTTCTCACAAACTCTCCTGTTTGTGCTCTTTTGCTTTGTATGACTGACTATTCTTTGAAAGAGAGACTGTGCATGCTGGTGATTAGTGCACTCCCATGGGAAGTTGTGGAGCCCGGTTCAAGTCCCTACATCTCTGGCAAAAAAAGTTCTGTCAGAAAGATCCTAACTGGCTTTAATTTCCAGTATTACTACAGATCTGTGTCTTGTTTGTTTTTCTACGGATACTAATGCTTTACTACTTCAGAATGGTGTTGAGAGTGAAACCACTAATGTATTGGAGGCGCTTATACATTGGCATAATGTACTGCATGTTAGTACACAGATAGCTAGAATTCTCTAGGATTCTAGTCCACTGGGGAAGTGGCTTACATAACTACACATATCACTTCCATTTCAGCCATCGTTGTTGCATGGCAACTCAGAAGTAATGCTCTGGCAAATGGAAAAAAAATACACTGAAAATGTCTTGCTTATAATACAGTCAGCAAGTGTTTTTTTCAAAAGTATATGTAAAATATTTTTATAATTTTCCTCTTTTGTTGGCCACTGCCCTTTAGCAGAGCTTAAAAGTTCAAACAGAGGATGTTCACTCAGAGGTGAAATTGAGCCAAAGGTTAATTCTGGTGGTTCAGTGTAAATGCTGTAATTTGGATTTAAAAATCAATCTGTGGTGACTGCTTTGCAAAAGGTTTTGGAGGGTTAGCTGTACTGAGTATTTTTTCCAGTGGTAGCATCACACAACAAAAATAAAAGACTGAAATGGTAAATGCATAGCCATTTTAATTACATGTCTCCTGAAAGTGTCATTGGTTGCAGTTAAATAAGTTGTGTGAGGCAGCAAAAGGAGAAAGCTGTAATTTATATATTTTGTACATTAATTATGGTACCACCAATGAAAACTTAAAAAATGCACATTGCTTTTTGCACTTTGGGGCTTAATTCTTAATAGTTAGGTAGCGGAAGAAAATTTTTTAAAGTTTTTTTTGTTTGTTTGTTTGTTTTTAAGCATCTTGGCCCTTCACTCAGTCTTAAAAAATTCTCTGTTCTTTATTATGATTTTGAAAAAGAAACAAGAGGAACAATAAAGCATAGGAGGAAAACCAGCATAAGGAATGATGAGTAAAAATGGGGCTGGAGAGGGGTAAGGAAGAGTCATAGAAAAGAGAGAAATAAAGAGAAGCAAAGAGTGCAATTCTATTTATTATTCTGTCTTAATTTGGGGCTTAGTTTTGTAATAACATAATCCTGTGAGTAATTTTGTGTAGATAAGTAACCCCAGTGAAGTGTTCATCTGGTGTGTCATTAAAAGGTGCAATTTTTTGTACTGAAGGTGATTCATATTGCACCTTTGTACAAGCAGAACCGCTCCTGCGATATTTGATTGTACTTCACTGTAAATAACTTCATAACTCTGGTCACCTGGTTCAAGTGTTTCTGCAGGAGCTGCTTAAACTGGTTTAAAGTCTTTTATTGTCAGTTATAAGAAAAGGTAGGTGTGTGTGTGTGTGTGTGTGTGTGTAAGGTTAAAAACCCCCCAAACTTAAAAAAAAAATACATACCATAGATAGATATAGATAATATTCTTAACCTCAGCCTTTGGAGCTGGTAATGATACTTTAGCACTTACCCATGTAATTGAACTAACATCTAGCTAGTCAGATTTTATTATTTAAATGTTTACCTATATATTTCTTTAGAGGCTTTTAACGACACCTTGACAAAGCCATGGCTGGATTTCATTGCGGTTGGTTCTGTTTTGAGTAGAAGGTTGAACTAGATGACCTTTTGAGATCCTTTTCAATCTTGCTCTATTATTCTGTGACTTGAATATTTTAACTTGCTATGATTTCATGGAAGCTGTTCTTTAATTGTTCCTTTATTACTCTGTCAATCAACGAATGCCTATTAATTTTATGTTTCTATAAAATTCACTTGGTCTCAAATCATTTTGAATCTTTATGAAGTGGAGATGACATAAAACATACAATTTCTGGATGTAAAGAATTATTTTACAAGTATTTATTACTTAGCATAAAACTCTGTGCTCTTGATAATTACTGTAGAGAGAGGTAAGTAGGTAGGAAGTAGGTTCAGCTGAATTCACTGAGGCCTGTAACAAAGCAGAATGGAGGGGGAGAAAGTACTTGAAAATATATGCTATATTAAAAAAAAAGGCTTCTGTCTCCAAATATATGGCAAATAAATAGTTAAAAAGGTATTCTGTATATTTGTTTATACACTAGTTCATTCAATATCTATCAATAAAAGAAAATCTAAGTAAAAATAATTGGAGACAGCTATAATAGGGCAAGACAAATGCATCTAACTGATAGAACAGTGCAGTGTTTATTGAATCTGACAGCCCTGTGTTCTTTGCAGGGAAAATTTCATGCAGAATTAAGAACAGATGCTGAACAATATGGTGCATGTGATTTCATGCTGCTCATGTATGCTAGCCCTTAGCATTCTTGATGAGGTCAGAGGATTAGTGAAATTTCAGTCAGCAGGAACAGTGACCATGTAGGTTGATGACTCAAATCAGGTATGTTAAAGCAAAGTAGATAAGGGCTTTTGCTGTTTATGTTACTTGCCATTCAGTATATGCCTGTGGGACCCTCAGTAAAAGGACTTAAGTGCAACAGAATAAACTCAAAATGATACTTGTTACATAATTTCACTGCTTTCTAAAATGCCTTCTCTGTATTAGATACCTTTCCTTTTACACTTGTAGTTGGGCTTAAGGTTCTACTCCCTGCATTTTTAGTCTGCCTTCAGTTTAACTCCACAGTTAAAAAATTGTTATTGCACTCCCGTTGAGAATTTACTTTGACAACACAAATATTGATATTGACTACAAAACTAAGACTTTACTTTGTGCATGTTACCTGATCTATACTGGCTAAAAAAAAAAAAAAAAAGATATAATTGGGTGGGGGAGAGCAAGTCAGACAAATAAAGTCATGTGTGGGTTGGTTTGTCTTTCTATAAAAGTTATCACTCAGCAAGTACCTGGGAATGTTTTGGGATCTAATAGTAACCAGAGCTCCTCTGGTCTTTGTCTAAAAGTCATGCAAAGAAAGAAAGAATATATTGATGTAAAACAAACAAGGAGTCCTGTGGCACTTAAAAACTAACATGTATATTTATTGCATGAGCTTTCATGGGAGAAACTCCTACTTCATCAGATGTTGTGAAGATAGGGGAACTTACAGAATGGGAGGAAATAAATGCAGGGAAGAGAAAGTAATGGGAACAGGTCACACTGTAACAGAAAATTGAAACAGTTGTAAAGATTCAAACACTGGGGAACTGCATACAAAGGGAGAAGAGTTCTAATCACCTGTTGTAAAGAGAGAAAAATCCAATGTCCCTAATAAGTCCTAAAGCAATGGAACCAGATTTTCAAATAAATTCAATTTCAGCAGCTTTTCTTTGAAGCCTTGATTTATTATTAATCTGTCTGAGCACAGCAATTAGCAATCATTAATGGTGTGATCATGAAGATTGAAATGCTGGCCAACTGGTTTTAAAGTTTTGTCTTTAAGTGCCAGAGGACTCCTTGTTTGTTTGAATCATGCTAGTGTACTACTTGTGTTTGCATAGAAGCTTACTTCTCTCTTCTGCAAGTCCCCTCCTAATGGAGCTATCCTGCAGGACCTCCGTTTCCCAGGCTGGGTTTTTCCAACCCTAGACCCAAACAAACATTCACATATGCACATTAATCAATGATAAAGTGCATCTGAGTGGACTGGGTCTACTAGCACCCTCAGCTCACCCCTTCTGTGTCCCTGAACTCGGCAGGCTGGATTACATAGCACTTCTCAGCTTCTACCCTTATGTGCCCCCTGGCACCACTCAGGAAAAGAGCACACCTCTGAACAGGCAGGGTCAAAACAGTACTTTTCAGCTGTCTGCTTTATATGCTCCTGAAATCATTCAAGTTGAGTCAAAACAACCTGTTCAGCTGTTGCCTTTATATGCCCCTGGACTCCACAGGCTTGGGTCAAAATTGTGACCTCATCTAAACTGGTAGAGAAGCTATTTTTCTTAGGTAATTGGGGAATCAATGTATGGAAGTGATACATGAGGAAACAAAACTGTTATTCAGGGTTTTCAGAGCCCAAAATATTGGTAACTTAACTATTTCTCCCTAGGAAGCGTCAGGAATAAATTAATGGGTACACAGCTCCTCCATTTGATAAGCGACTGATACAAGCAAGAAAGCTTTCCCCTAAGAGTACTTTTTATTAGATCACACTCAGTAGGTTCAGAGCATTCCAAACTTTTATAGTCACCTGAAAGTCTGAAATGTTTTCAAGGAATTAACAGCTAGCTTTCTAGAGGCCTTTATTCCATCTAGCTGCTGTAGAACTTACGTGACAGATCCTTGCTCAAAGACAATTTCCTCTGATTGTTCCAAAACAGTTTCTAACTAAACCTTTTGTAAATTTTCCCCAGATAAATCACATAACTCATCATAGCCCCAATAGGCTAACAATTTCCCAAGCAAAAACAAGGGTCCTGTGGAACCTTAAAGACTAACACATTTCTTTGGGCATAAGCTTTTGTGGGCTCTAACCCTGTTCGTCAGATGCATGAAATGGAAGCTACACTTGAGAGGCATGTATACACATGCCAGAATGAAGGAGGGTAACTTATCAAGGTTAATTCAGTTAGGGTAAAGATAAATTAGGATAAGGCCCATTCACACCTGTTGATTAGAAGGGGTGAATGTGTGAACAGGAACTAGTAAAAAAACAACAAGCAGTTGTGTGGCACTTTAAGACTAACAGATTTATTTTTTGCATGAGCTTTCGTGGGAGAAGATCCCACTTCCTCAGATGCTTCAAAGATGGGTGAACTTACAGAAAGGAATGAAACTAAATGCAAGGGGGTGTAAAACATAGGATCAGGTCATAAAGTAACAGCAAATCAGAGCAGTTTACAGGCTTAAAGAATGGGAAGCCTGAAGTCAAATTACCCTTTGTAATGGGAAAAGAACCCATAATCTCGATTGAGTCCTGCTTTCACAGAATTTAGCTTGCATATTAATTCGAGTTCAGCTGTTTCTCTTTGGAGTCTTGATGTCCCAGGTACATCTCTACTGACAGTCGTTAACAAATCCATCATCGAGTGATTAGGAAGATGGAAGTGCTCAGCAACTGGTTTCTTTGTTCTTTGATTTCTGATATCAGCTCTGTGCTCATTCAGTCTCTTACGGAGCGATCGTCCTGTTTGTCCAATATATAAGGTGTTGGGGCATTTCTTGCACATGATGGCATAGACCACATTAGTAGATGAGCAGGTAAATGAGCCTTTGATGGAGTAGCAGGCTCCATTAGGACCTATGATGGTGTCTGTTGTGTAGATATGTGGGCAGACTTGGCAGCGTGGTTTTTTGCAAGGGTGTGTGCCTGCTTCAATGTTCTTGTTGTTAGATCTGTAGTTGCTGGTGAGTATCTGTTTAAGATTAGGGGGCTGCCTATAGGCAAGCAGTGGTCTGTCTCCCAAGGCTTGAGAGAGAGAGGGATCATCTTTTAGAATAGGCTGTAGGTCCTTAATGATCTGTTGCAGAGGTCTGACTTGAGGATTGTATGTGGTGACTAGTGGTGTTCTGTTGCATTCTTTCTTGGGTCTCTCCTGTAGTAGATGACTTCGGGGAACCCGTCTAGCTCTGTCAATTTGTTTTCTTACTTCCCCAGGTGGGTACTGTAGTTTCAAGAATGCTTGATAGAGATCCTCAAGATGTCTGTCTCTGTCTGAGGGATCAGAGCAGATGCGGTTGTATCTTAGGGCTTGACTGTAGACAATGGATCGTGTGCTGTGTTTAGGATGGAAGCTTGAAGGATGTAGGTAACTATACCAATCAGTAGGTTTTCGGTATAGGGTGGTGGTGATAATATGTCTATCCCTGATTTGTACTGTAGTGTCAAGAAAGTGGATCTCCTCCTTTCTGTAAGTTCACCCATCTTCGAAGCATCTGAGGAAGTGGGATCTTCTCCCACGAAAGCTCATGCAAAAAATAAATGTTAGTCTTAAAGTGCCACATAACTGCTTGTTGTTTTTTTACTGGACTAGACTAACACGGCTATCCCTTTGGAAACTGAACAGGGACTAGCTCAGAGAGATTACAGTCTGAGAAAGTACAGAACTTTAAAGGGTAAACCTCCTTCAGAATGCCAGAGTGTGACTCCTAAGATCTTCAGTCATCTTCTGTCTATTGGCGGTCATCATTTGTTTTCTTATAGACAAGTATTTTATCTGAAAGCTGGTGGTGCTCTTTGTGTGAAACAGGTAAGTGTGGATGGCTGAGCTAACCCAGGAAGATAATGGCAGCATGAACTCTGAGTTGCAAGGTTTATTTAGTTTCTTTACCAAAAGGTCATTTTAAACTGTATGAAATTACACAGAGCAGTCTGGAGGTACGATATTAAAACTATATAATTGCACAATGTTTTCCACCACAGTTTGTAACATTTCTATACTTACTGCTGACTAGAAGCGCCTCATAGTGGATCTTCAACTTGTAATGAACTCTGCTCTTTCTAATGGCACTTTGTTACCTGGAAGATTACTTTTGTAGTTTTTAGTCATTGCTTATTAAATTAATCTGAATATAGCCCATCTTGATAGGAGAACAACTATCAGTTCAAGACTCTCATCCCCACAAACTCAAAGTTATACACTAAGGGAAGTTAGTAATGTATAGTATTCAGCCAAATATTCCTGGTAGCATCTATTTCAAAGTTTAAAGATTTAAACATTGACTGAAATAAGTGTTAAACTGTGGCTTACTTGGACTTTAGGAATACATATGTACTTCATAATACAAAATGTTCTGAGTTCACATTTTGTTTGCCTTGTATTTCCGTGCATCCCCAATGCACTTGCAGTTTCTGAAGCATAATAATGAACAGACTGTATGTGTAATGTGACACAAAGCCTAATACCAAAGGGGCAGCCATGTTACTCTACTGGTGAAATAAGGGTTTTATCTACATCTGGCAAACTTGGTTCTGACTTGCTAGTTTGAACTAAGAAGTTTGAGGTAAGTTTGAGCTAACCATGAACTTTTTAATTCAAACTAAGCAGGCGTTCTAGTTCTAACTAACACTTAGCTTGAACTAGAATGCACAGTTAGTTCGAACTAACCATCTTAATTCAAATTCCTTAAGTTCGAACTAAGCATTAGTCTGAGTCTGGCCTGCGCCTAGTTCAAACTGAAGTTTGAACTAAGTGCGTAAGTCTTAGTACTTACATGTTCAAACCCCCAGTACTTACAAGTTCAAACTAAACTTTCCTTAATCTGAACTAAGAAATTTCTTGGTTCAGACTAGGGAAAGCCTACTGTGGCCATGGGCTAAATTAGTCCAGACTAAGCCTCTTGAGTCCAGACTAATTTACCAGTGTAGACATAGCCAAGGAGTCCTGTAGCACTTAAAGACTAACAAATGTATTTATTGCATGAGCTTTCATGTGGAAAATCCCACTTCATAGGTTCGGTTCTGTTCTTCTTTGGAAGGTGACTTTCTCTTCTTACAGTGTGCAGTTGTGCTTCCAACTGCTGCATTGCTGATTTTCAGAAGATAGCAATTCATGCTTCAGTCCCCTTTTATTCGGCTTTTGTTAAGCTAGAGTGTTGCTTATAGAACGACAACAATCACAATTTTTCTTCCAGTCACAAAAGGAACATCTTTTCTCTGAGAATTGTTGTTCATACTATTCTTGGTTATTTTGTATTACAAATACCAGAGCCCATCAACCTACACCCCCCAGACACAAATTTTAGGCCCACTGTGCTAGGTATTATATGTATTTGTAAGAAATGATAGTGCCCAAGATAATTTATAATCTTACAAGTGTCACCACTTTTATTTTAAACATAGGGAACTGAGGCTAATTGAAGAGTTGTGGCATCATAACCTTTTATTCTTAAGACATTCTATAAAATAAAACTGTCTCTTTGCTAGGATGTGCCTGAATAGAGTGATCTAATCAGTATTACTTCCTTTATCAAATTTTCATGGACCTGTGTGTATCATTCGTCTATGGCTATATAGCACCTTTATTTTAGCAGAAATGGTTAGGATCTCATTTTAGTGTCTCCTACTTTCATACAAAGGTCAAGACAAAGCTTTCTCCTGAAATGTGAATCCACCCATTTAAATGATCATTCTAAGCATACATATTTAATGTCAAAGCTGCCACATTCACCTAAATGCACCAGCAAATTGCAGGTGGTTTTTATAGTCCCCGAGGAAACACATTGTTTTTCCAGATTCTCTATTAGAGCAACATATAGAGTTTATTCTGCCATGAAGATAATACCTAATAGCTAAGCAAATGGCCTGCTAGTGATTAACGTCTCTTCATTTATCTTGAGTATAAAAAGAAAGAATGGAGCTTGCAAACTGTACGCTTGGCAAGCACTGACTATCTCATCTTCCTGTTATTGTCATCTTTTTATCTCTTTTCCCCTCTCCATTGTTTCACACCTTCATTGGTTCATCATGTTTCTGTTTATACAGTGAGCTTGTTGGAGCTACAACTCTGTAGAGCAGGGGGTCTCAAACTCAAATCACCATGAGGGCTGCATGAGGACTAGTAGTTTAGCCCAAGGGCCACACCACTGAAACCTTTTCATACAATGATATTGTAAATATTGAAAATGATAGTGTTGTTGAGGGCCGCAGAAAATAACTTTAGGGGCCACATGTTCAGGGCCGTCCCTGGGGGGTGGGCGTGAGAGAGGCGATCACCCCAGACCCCATGGTTCTGGGGGCCCTGTGCTGTCCTGCCAATCGGGACAGCATGGGGCCTACACCGCTGCCCCTCCTGCCATACGGGGGACCAGACGAGCTGGCCAAAAGCGGCACACAGTTCAGCACTCCTGGTCTGCACCTCCCAACCCCTCCCACCACGTGCACTGCTTTTGGCTCTGTGCTGGAGGCAGGGGGGAGGGGTGAGAGGCAGCATGGTGCCTGAATTGTTACCCCCCCCCCCAATGGCCATGCTGCCTCCTGTCCCCTGCCCGCTGCCTCTGGCACAGAGCCAAAAGCAGCATTGGTGCAGGGGCGAAGGGGTCTGCCCCTCCTCTGAGCCAGCCGGCTCTGCCCCCCAGTGCTGGTGTGTGTGTGGGGGTGGGGGCTGAGTGAGGGTCCGGCAGAGAGTGATTCGCTTAGGGTCCTGCGCCTCACTAGGGACAGCTCTGCACGATTCCTGTGGACTGTGAGTTTGAGACCCCTGCTGTAGAGCATGGAGCTATGGAAGTCCCTGATGAGCGATCAAAACTAACTCAGTTGTAGTTCCCAAATATTGTGAATATATGTATGGGCTGTGGCAAAGTTAAGGGTGCCCACTTTGTGGTTATGAGGGTGCATATGAAATGAGAAATGGGGCCTTGCTTCAGTCTGTGCTCTCACTTCTCTGCTAATCTCATCATGTTAAGGATCTTTTACTACCATATTCCATTTATACCCAGAATTAAAATATCTGAAGTAATCTGTTCAAAGCTATATAATCTGGGAGTCATAGGAGTTTGATGCACATTTTAAAGATTCAGTATGTTTGCTTAGGTTCATCTAGTATTTCAACATAATTTAAAATGTATAATATTTCAGTATGAAACTATATTACTGTGAAAATCAGAACTAGTTGCACAAGAGAGGTCAATTACTGCTAAATTCTAGGCACTGCTGGAAAGATGTTAACTATTACAAATGAAAAAAAATAGTACGTTGCACTCATTTCATTTATGGATACAAGACATGAAGAGAATTTTCTCTGTCTGTTTTGAAAGTGAACTAGTAGAAAAATAAACTGAAAAATAAATTGTGAATTGAATAAGAGTTAAAACTAATATAGTGAGCATATAGCAATGAATTCTTTTGACATGTAATACTGTACCCTGAGATTAGTTTTGTACTTTTGAGAAAATAATTGCAAATGATCAAATATAATTTAAGTGACTATTGAGATATAAAGATTATAGACTGAGTCAGCAACAGATTAAACCATTTCTGAGACAGTCATTTTCAGTTATTCAAGGGTGCTGAGGGAGTTGACTGATGTGATTGCAGAGCCATTGGCCATTGTCTTTGAAAATTTGTGATAGTCAGGGGAGGTCCCAGACAATTGTAAAAAGGGAAGTATAGTGCCCATCTTTAAAAAGGGAAGAAGGAGCAATTACAGACCAATCAGCTTCACTTCATTCAGGAAAAATCATTGAACGAGTCCTCAAGGAATCCATTTTGAAGCACCTGGAGTAGAGACAGTGATTAGGAACCGTTAGTATGGATTCACCAAGGACAAGTCTTGCCTGGCCAACCTAATTGACTTCTATGATGAGGTGACAGACTTTGCAGATGTGGAGAAATCAGTAGTCATTATCTATGGTCCCCCACAGTAATCTTCCCAGCAAATTAAAATATTATATGTTGGTGGGACGAATGGATTATAAAGTGAATAGAGAATCAGGCACAGGAGCCAATCTTTTCTTGCCATCTTTTCCTGGCACAATTCTCTCCTTGCCACAGTGTTCCTCCCTGGGTACAGTGCACCTTCCAGGGGTATAGCCACGTGGGTGGGGCCCACCCACTCAGCCCTGACGCCCACCAACCTTAGCCTCTGGCAGTGGTGTGAACTTTGTTATCATAGCCATGAGGTTACCCAGCAGCCAGCAGTTGCAAGCAGGGCAGAGGCACCAGTGCTAATCCCTCTGTTCCATACACAGTTGTGGGGCCTGGTGGCTGCAGCCACAGATAAAGGAGAAGCACTGGTGTTGACACCTCTCCTCAGCTAACTGTGAAGCTGTGCTAACAGCTGTGAAGTTTACACTGCTGATGAGCCACTTTTGGTGGCTCTCCCCCTCTTTGCAGGGTGGGGGCAGGTCTGACCGTGGCTAGGCTCACCCTGCAGTTGAAGGGCCCTGGCCAGAAAACGGGCTAGTGATGCCCCTGGCATCTCCCGCTGCCCCCAGCCTCCTGCCACCCCAGGCCATACACACACACACATTATGCCTCTTCCCCTGTCCACACTCAGCTCCCAGGCCCCCTGACCCAGTTACTTACCATTGCTGGAGCTGAAGTGGGAGCCAAGAGATATTGAGCCAGCTCCCTTCCTGCACAGGTAGCATTTACATTTTCCAGCATGCTCCTCCCTGAGGTAAATGCCTGAGAGATTTAAAACTGCCCTGCTGTCTCCAGCTCAGAGGCACAGCTGAGGGCACGCCCTAAAACATTTGACACCATTGGCCTTGGCCTTCCTGATTTCCCGCTGCATGTTCAAGCAATATTGCTATATTCCTCCTTGGTCATCTGTCCAAGCTTCAACTTCCTGTAAGCTTCTTTTGTATGTTTAAGTTCACCAGATATTTGTCTGTTAAGCCAAGCTGATAGCCTCCTATATGTGCTATTCTTTCTGCACATCAGGATGGTTTATGCCAACACCCTTAATAAAGTTTCTTTAAAAATACAACCTGGTCTCCTGAATGCCTTTTTCCCGGAGAATAGCCTCTGAGGGGATCCTACATATCAGTTCCATGAGGAAGTCAGGCTACTTTTCTGAAGTTTAGGATCCATATTCTGCTGTTCTCCTTTCTTCTATCTGTGAAATTCTTTTGAATTATCTTACTGTAACTTCCAAAGGAGTAGCTATGTTAGTCTAGTTCAGCAAACAAACAAAAAGTCTTGTGACACTTTTAAAGACTAACAAATTTATTTATTGCATTTATGTGTCTCATTGGGACTTATATCTAGATAACTTCCAAAATGTGTCATTGCATTGAGATAGTTAAATGAGTGCTCGTCAGATTATCTTGATTAATTATATTAGCAAATTTAAAAAGTAATAATTTATCTGAAGTTACATGTTTGCAATTAAGCTAAAGTATTTACATTTACAATAACTTATTAAAGCTTGTATTTATCATAGTGGATAGTGAATGGTAAATAACCCACATGGAAATGAATATTGTAAAATTAAAATGAGAATGAATTGAAAGAAGAGAGCTTAAAGTCTAGAAATAAGATAAGGACATTGTTTTCCTCACTTTCATTTCCCTAAGACTTCACATAAGCCTTGGACTATCCAAAATAACAAAATTAAAAGTTTTCAATATAAGCAAAACTTGTAGCTACTGTTATAAAGATTAACTTTGTGGGAGAGTATGATGAAGTATATTTTTGAAAAACAGACCAACAAATTTTTGCATCTGAAATTAAATTCAATGATGTTAAACAGTTATATAGTTTATCTTCCAGAAAAAAAACTAGTAGTAATTTTGAACCAGCAGACTCGACAGACATCTCACTGTGACACTGGCTGGATTAGAGGGACCATTTATGATGTTGTTTAACATCAATATCTCAAAAGTACAACCATTTGTAGGAGAGAGGCTAGGTCAGGTACCATTAAAAGGTTACAATTTACTAAGTATGATGGTATTGTTTATGTGCATGTTTCAGTTTTATACAGAAAGTTATGGACAGGGGCATCGCTGCCTCGGGGAGGGATCTGCGGCATGGCCCCAGGCCCTGCCCCCGACCCACAGGCTATGCCCCCTGGCAGCAGGCACCACTCCCTGGCCGGGGACAGGGCCGGAAGCCACTGCGTGCTGTCGCGCATGGCTGGGCCTGCATCCCCAGCTGGGGACAGGGCCAGAAGTTGCTGCAGGTGACTGGGCCCCGCATTCCCAGCTGGGGACTGGGCTGGAGCGGCCGCTGCTGTTGAGGGCAGCTGAGCCCCAGATCCCCTACTGGGGACAGGGCTGCCACGGCTGCAGGTGTCTGGGTCCCAGATCTCCCATTGGGGACGGGGCTGCCATGGCTGCAGCTGTGGTCAGCTGGGCCCCGGATCCCAGGCTGGGGATGGGGCCAGGAGTGGGCTCTGCAGTTGAGCCCCAGATCCCTAGCTGGGGACATGGCTGCCATGGCCACGGGTGGCTGGGCCCTGGATCTCCAGCCTGATCGGGCCAGAGACGGGGGGGCCTGCCAGACCTAGGGCACTGGCGCTGGGATTCAGGACACATGCCCCGGGTGCCCAGCGACGTCCCTGGTTATGGATAAGTTGGATGTATCTGTATTTTAATTTGTTCTGTGTTTCTGGGCCACCACAGACTGGATGGCTGTATTGATAACTGTTTGATGGCTTATTAAGAAAAACTCACAGGTACAATGGGCCCAGGGAGCAACCAGATGAGTCACCAGGACTTATTGATGTGACTCTGGCCTTCATCTTATTCCTGTCTTTTTCTTCAACCAGCATGGCAAAAGCCAAAAGACATAAAAGGCAAGGGGGCAGCAATGCCACATCTATTTTGCCTTCAACCAGTCTTTAATCCTCAGTCACCATCAGTCTTCACCCAACTCTGGATTTATTCATCTACAACTGAAGCTGTAAAACAGAGGACTGAGACCTATCCAGGTACTGGATGTGCACTAGAGGGATTATTCAAGTCTGCAAACTCCAAATTCTATTCACAATCTGATACATATGGAGTTTTAAATCATTTCTATGTATGTGATTGCTTTAATCCTTTAACAGGTCTCTTATAGTTTTTTTTTTTTCCCTTTTCTTTGTATAATAAACCTTTAGGTATAGTTACTAAAGGATCGACTAGCAGTGTGATATTTTGGGAAAACTTACATTGATATGATAATATGGCTGGTCTTTGGGGTCAGGAGAACTCTGTTGGTAAAGGGCATAGAGTTTTAAGTAACTTGTTCCTTTATAGACCCAGTGGCTGATTGGGAGCCAGAAGATGAAATGTGGTAAAGGGGGCTGTTTATATTTTGTTTTGGCTTCTTGGCATCCAATGTGGGGAATCAGAAACATTGTTTGTAGCTGGTTAAGAGGACCAACTTCAGTGTCATCCAACAATGCTAGGAGAATTTGTTCTTCTTTTGCAGCCTGCCCTGATCTGGGCATTTTAAGGTGACTGTAGGCACAGATGAATCACACATTAAATGCCCTTTAGAATTTTTTTTCCAGAGAAACCTGTAACAAATCTATAGTTTGTGTGTAGAAACTGTTCTTTTTCTTTGACCTTGTTCTTGCATTCTTACCCTGAAATTGTGAGGTATTATTTATTGAACAATATTTCAATGCATTTACGAAGGAGTCCTTTACCTTAGGTCAAAAAACAAGCACCCAAATTCAGTCTTCTGTTTGAAGTTTTTAAAAGATGAGATAATTTTTACTACACTATCTACCTACCTGCTTGTTGTTCTTTACAGGATAAGCTTGTCAGAAATACTATTTTGAAGTAAATCTTGAGAACGCATACATTATTCAATATTTAACTGTCAGAAAAAAAACATAATTCTTATTTAAACACTTTCCTAGTGCAGAGGTGTCATTATAACATGCTGGTTTTCAAGTGCCAATGTTCTAGTGGAACATTAGCAGTTCAATAGAGGCAGCAGATACTTCTAATGCTGTGCAAGGCGTAAGTTCATTCCCATTGTATATTCATAATGTAGCTTTGTACTTGTTAGCTCTTTCATCCAAAGATTTTAAAGTACTTCTGCTCATTTTAATAGATGAGGAAACTAAACTTGGGAAATCACTGTTCCTCAAAGTCTGTCTCAGAGCTGGTACTCGAATCTGGATTTGTTGTATGTCACTGCTGTGCTCTAATCAATAAGCCATGCAGCCCTTCTCATATACTGATTACAGTTTTTATCCTCCATATGATTTTGAACAGATCTGTGCCAATAACCCATTTTCCTCTTTGTTTATTAGGGTATACCAATTCACCTCATGTTTTACCTATTTATTGTCTTCTCAGTGTCATCAAAGTGGTACATTAATTGCTTAAAGTCATACTTCCCAGACCTGTGATCCTACTAAATCTCTCAAGCAAACCCAAGTTTGTTTAGGTCGTGTAAAGAAAACCAAAATGTGAAAGTAAAACGAGCTGAGCCTTGAGTAGCTGAAACTCTTTCCTTTCATTAGGTGTCCTGTCTTTTTGAAGATATTATGGATTTTAATGAGTGAAAGAAACGTATGGAAATTAAAGATTCTAAGGCACTTTTTATAAGCAATAGAATGTTTTGACTGAGTTGCAAATCAGGAAATTCTATTTTGCTGAACTTTTTTTCTTCACAGACTCCGATCTTCTTTACTTCAGACCAGATTTTTAAAAATATTTTGGCACTTTATTTGAAAATTAGACATGCATACCTAGTGAGATTTTTTTCAGAAGCACAAAGGTGACTGACTCCCAAATTAAGTTAAGCAGCTAAGTAATTTTGAAAATCCTACTAGGCCCCATCTTCACTATTGGGGCCTAAATACCTTAAAATAATAAGAGAAATTTTTAAGGATGTTACTCAGGGTTCCTGTGTTACTAACTATTTTCCAGATTCACTTCAGAAGTGGCTGTGCTCTTGGATACATCTTTACTGCAGTTCAAGGTGGTGGTGTAGCACAGGTAGGCATGCCCCTGCTACCTTTAATCTAGCAAGTGTGGGTAATAACAACAGTGAAGAAAACATACAAACATCGGCTTCAGTATAAGCTAGCACAATGTGGCATCTAGGCCACAACAAAACCTACACTACTGTTTGAGCCAGATTAACCAGTCCTGTCTGCCCCCCCCCACTGCAGACCCTCCAGCTATGGGCCCCCACCCCCAACATGGTGGCCTGCAGGTGGGCCTTAGTGGAGGGGGGCTGGGGTCAGAGTATTCTCCTGCCTTACCCCTCTCTGGCCAGTTTGCATGTGGAGAGGCAGCTGGCACATGATGAAGCTGCCCCTATCTCCCACAAGGTCAGAGGCCCTAGAAGGATACACAGGAGCAGAGGTTGCACACCAGCTAGTCTCATCCCTGGGTGGAACGAACAGGTGCTGGCTGGCCCAGCCCCACCCTCAGGGGCAGACCAGCTGGCCCAGGGTGAGGCGGGAGCGCAGAGCCCAGCCTCTGGCTCCAGGAAGAAACCCCCAACCCCAGCGCCCTGAGGTCAGGAGTGCTCTCAGCTTCACCATGCCTTGCTCGCACTGAGCAGGGCAGTGGGGTGGGATGGATCAGGTAGGAGGTTTTACAGTCTAGAGCCCAGCCCCCCCCCCCCCTTCTGGCCAGGGCCCAGAGCTTCAGCCCCTTTAGCCCTGTGATAACCTGGCAATGGCTGCTGTGTCTTCACTCGTGTTCAGTGTGATTACTCACAGGTATTGCTGTGCAAGACTGAGATCTTAAAGGAATAAATTCACTTTGATGAAATGTGTAGATCATCGTACAAAATGGAAAGGCAGTCATGATGAAGTGTTGGAGGTTTCACCTGGCCCCTGTACAACCGCGTCCAGCCTTGCTGCCCAAATTATCCATAGAGAGGAAGAATTACAAGGGGGTTGTGTGTGTGTGTGTGTGTGTGTGTGTGTGTGTGTGTGTGTGTGTGTGAGAGAGAGAGAGAGAGAGAGAGAGAGAGAGAGAGATGGGGGGAGGGAGTTTTAGAACAGCTGCTTTAGTGTAGCATCTCCTGTGGTACCAAAATAGTGCCAATAAAAATGAATTAGCTAATACTTCTTGATGGTAGTTAAGTTAATGGTATTTAACATATCATAATGGTGTTAAGTCCCTCTCTCTGGCATTGATCCGTAGCCCATGGAAGTACAGGGGAATGTTTCCAATGGGTTTTGGATCAGGGGATGTAGCCTTAGCTTAGAATCAGGTTCAGAGTTCAGCCCATTAATTAATGGTAACTCTGCAAAAAATCAGGTTGCACTGTGAGCAGTGGGTGGAGAATACTGACAGTCCCCTTCATTGGTCTGCCTAGGAGTCTTAAATCCTTGCATGCTCCTAGCCTTTGCTCACTTGATGTGATCCTGTGTCCCATCCACATTCAGGTTGTGTACTGGATGTGCATCAGCAAATCATTTTCAGCAGCTAAACAGCTCTCAGGTATGGTTCCTTTCTACTTCATTTTTATAGAATGAGAATTGAAGACCCTAACTTCTAGAAAGAATTGGACTGATTGACTAAGGGCTGGCTATGTACTTACATGAGCCAGCATTCAATAACTAGAAATTATTTTAAAAAGCATACTTTTTGTTATAAAACTACTTCAAGATCAGCATTTATAAGCTTGCCATATTTACACAGTAGTTGAATGCATTTGTTTGGAGGCCTGTGAATCTCACAATGTAGTGCAATGTTTCTTAGCTGGTCCTCCATGGAAAACTGGTGCTCCACAGACATAGTGAAGGTATTCTACAGCTGTTCCTAACCCTTCCCATTGAGGGGGACTGAGTGGGGAGAGTGGAAGAAGCGATATGGCAAACTGACGCATGCCTGGGAGATTTAAAATGCCCCACCTGCAGCAAAACTTCTAGATGTGCAATGACATCTGCCACTGCCTTATTCCTTTACTGGGGAATTTTAAATTTCCTACCGCCATTACCACCGGCATAGAAACTGCTTGGACATAACTTCCACAGTAAGACTTTCTCTGATGAACCTTACTCCAAGAATAGATGAACTTTGAACATGCAGGCCCAAAAGTCCCATTGCAACTTGAATATCATTTTCAGTATTAAGTTGTGAGATGATTATTATGTATCTGTTTCTTAGAAATAAACACATTATATTAATAAAATTGTATTTAATTTGGTTTCCTGAATAATTTTTGCAGGAATGTGTAGTATGCAGATGTCACAAGCATTACAAAAAAAAAACAAACAAAAAAAAAAACCCCAAGGAATTGTGTGGCACTTTAAGACTAACAGATTTATTTTTCGCATGAGCTTTCGTGGGAGAAAATCCCACTTCGTCAGATGCTTCGAAGATGGGTGAACTTCTTCGAAGCATCTGACAAAGTGGGATTTTCTCCCACGAAAGCTCATGCGAAAAATAAATCTGTTAGTCTTAAAGTGCCACACAATTCCTTGGGTTTTTTTCTTTTTTTGCTTGACTAGACTAACATGGCTATCCCTTTGTAAACTGACAAGCATTACAGCCAGTCTATACCAACTTTTTGAAGAAATTGTTCATCCAGTGTCCCACATAAAATAATTAGTATCTGTAGGTGTTCCCTGGTCCATGAAAGGTTGAAAAACACTGGTCTAGTGTATGACTAGCCATTGGACATGCACACAGATATATGCGTTATTACTTCATCCAGTCTAACTTTCATTAAAATACAGTCACCTTATAGTGTTTTGAGTCTCTAAAATAGGACTATTTAGCAGACTAGAATGCTGCAATAACTCAATATTTTATTGTAACAAAACCTAGTAAAATACATAAACCTAAAAAACAGAGGCAAGACATTGCAGTAGCCCATCAAATATAATGTGACTGGATCTTCCAGGGAAGGGTTGTCTGGGTTGGAGTGTCAGGCTTTTGGCTTTGAGAACAAAGACTACAAGATAAAATATAGACCACTCCTCCTGTTTACAAATCCAATGCGTTTATTGTCTCACCTTTTCATCTGTACTCATCTGGTTTTTTTATGGGTCAATCTTCTCCCTCATTTTTCTCTGAGAGGCTGTGTCTTCCTTAGCAAAAGTAGAATCCCTAATTCTGTCAGTAGGAATGGCAAAGACTAGGTATACACAGAGGTCACATATTTTATCATTATATAAGACTGTTTGGCAGAGGAATTGTCATATTAAGCAGTCAGATGAAATGATAGAAAACTGAATGTTTTCCTGCTTTGGATGAGACTGTCAGGATAAAAGAGGACAGTTACTCACCTGTAACTGGTGTTCTTTGAGATGCGCTCCTCACTTCCATTCTACTTAGGGTTTTGTATGCACCAGCATGCTTGAACATCGGAAGCTTTTCCCAGCCCACCCCTGTGGGACCAGTGGTGGCGCCCCATGGAGTGGTGCACATTCCCCCCTGTTAAATATGCCGGTGGTCTGACAGGCGGTCAGTCTCTTCTTTCCACAACTCCAAAGCGGGGACGGCAGGCGGGTGTGGAATGGAAGTGAGCAGCACATCTCGAAGAACACCAGTTACAGGTGAGTAACTGTCCCCTTTCTTCTTTGAGTACCTGCTCACATACATTCCACCTAAGGTAGATTCCTAGCCTTATGCTGGATGGTGGGTGGAATTAGAGGCACTGGACTGAAGAATGGCCGCCCCAAAAGCTGCGTCATCTCTGGCTTGTTGTACTATTGCATAGTGGGAGGTGAATGTATGAACCAAGGCCCATGTCGCTGCGCGGCAAATGTCCATAAACGGGACCCTGGCCAGGAACGCCACTGAGGAGGCTTGTGACCTTGTCAAGTGGGCCCGTATGCTACCCGGTAGTGGGACACCCGCGAGGCTGTAGGAAGTCTTTATACAAGATACCACCCACTTAGAGATCATCTGCAACGACACTGGGTCACGTTTCATGCGGTCCGCCACCGCTACAAAGAGTTGCGTGGTCTTTCTGAAAGGTTTTGTCCATTGGATGTAGAAAACCAGTGCTCTCCATACATCCAGAGTGTGGAGTCTCGCTTGTTCCCTGGTTACATGCGGTTTGGGACATAATACAGGGAGGAATATGTTCTGATTGAGTTGGAAGTAAGAGACCACAGTCGGGAGAAACACCAGATGAGTTCTGAGCTGCACTTTGTCTTTAAAAAACATAGTGTATGGGGGCTTGGAGGAGAGTGCCCTCAACTCTGAGACCCTCCTTGCAGAAGTGATGGCTACCAGAAACGCTACCTTGTGTGACAAGGTCAACAATGGGCAGGTCGCCATCAGTTCGAACGGCGGCCCAGACAAGACCCCAAGGGCGATGTTCAAGTCCCACTGTGGAGCGGGAGGCTGAACTGCAGGGAAGACACATTCCAAACCCTTCAGGAATCTTGTTACCATTGGGTGGGAGAAGATGGAATGGCCAGCAACTGGTACATACGCTGCCGTGATTGCCACCAGGTGGACTTTAATCGAGGCCAGGGTGAGGCCTCCCTGTTTCAGTTCCAGCAGGTAGTCCAGAATGACACTCACTGGCAAGGTGCAGATCGATGTCCTTAGCTCTTGACATTCAAGGAAGTGTCATCACTTGGTACCATGTAACACGCGTGTTGAAGCTTTCCTACTGCCATCCAACATGCGCTGTATGTGGGCTGAGCAGGATCTCTCTTCTGTGGTTAGCCAGATAGCCTCCAAGCCGTCAGGTGAAGCGACTGCAGGTTGGGATGCAGGAGGCGGCCCTGGTCTTGAGTCAAGAGATCTGGCCTCAATGGCAGTTCTTGGGGGGCAACTATGGACAGGTCCCGCAGCATGTGGTACCAGTGTTGCCGAGGCCATGCCGGAGCGATCAAGATCATCTGGGCCTTGTCCCTACGAACCTTCAACAGGACCCTGTGGATTAGCAGGAAGGGGGGGAACGCGTACAACAGGGGCCCAGTCCAGGACAAGAGGAAGGCATCCAGGAGGGATCCCGGTTCTTCTCCTCTCAATGAAGAAAAGTTGTGGTACTTGCGATTCTATCGAGTCGCAAATAAGTCGATTAAGGGAAACCCCCAGCTGCGGAAGATTGGTGTCTGCACCTCCGGATGTAGCAACCATTCGTAGAGTGAGTTGAAGTGCTTGCTCAGGTGATCGGCTTTGCTGTTCCTGACCCCAGGGAGGTGAGACGCTATGAGATGGAATTTGTTGTGTATAGCTAATTCCCATAGGCACGTGGCTTCGCGACACAAGGTGGGTGAACGGGCTCCTCCCTGATGGTTGACATAAAACGTGGCTGTCAAATTGTCCATTAGCACCTGGACTGAGTGTCCTCGGAGGTGCGCATGGAATACTTGACAAGCGAGCCTGATGGCCTGAAGTTCTTTCACATTTTTATGGAGTCTCTTCTCTGCCACAGACCATCTGCCCTGTGTGCTGATGCCTAGGCTGAGGTGAGCGCCCCAGCCGTGATCTGAGGCGTCCGTAACCAGTGTCACTGAGGGGGTGACTGTCCCAAATGGGACTCCCTCCATTACAAGGTTGGGATCTTGCCACCACGTCAGGTGAGACAGGACCTTGAAAGGGACTGATACGGCTCTGTCCATCCCATGAATGCGGGGACGGAACACCGAGGCCAACCAGTCCTGAAGCGGCCTGAGGTGGGCAAGTGGGACTACATTGGTGGTTGCTGCCATGTGACCCATGAGTCTGAGGCAATGCCTGACCGTGGTGGTTGGGCTTCGCTTTAGGTCAGAAATTATGCTGGTCATCGCCTGAAACCTGGACACTGGCAGGAAGGCTCTGGCTCACCTTGAGTCCAGGGTGGCACCGATGAACTCTAACTTCTGGACTGGATACACATGGGACTTCTGTTCGTTTATGAGAAGCCCTAGGTGGTAACACAGGCGTCGGATGCTGCACACACTGTCCTGCACCTGTTGTCATGACTGGCCCCGGATTAGCCAGTCATCCAGGTACGGAAAAATGTGGACGCCTTGTCTCTGAAGGTGAGCCGCTACCACAGCCATGCATTTTGTAAATACCCTCAGAGCTACGGCCAGCCCAAATGGGAGGGCCGTGAACTGCAGGTGCCTGCATCCTCGTACAAAGCGTATGAAGCGTCTGTGTTGTGGCTTGACCGATACGTGGAAGTAGGCATCCTGCAGGTTGAGGGCAGTGAACCAGTCCCCAGGATCCAATGAGGAATGATCTGTTTTAGAGTGACCATTCTGAACTTCAGTTTTACCAGATGCTTGTTGAGGCCTTGCAGATCGAGAATGGGCCTCAGCCCCCCCCGCTTGACTTGGGGATCAGGAAGTATCTGGAGTAGAACCTTTTTCTTTCTTCCTCTTCTGGAACTTCCTCCTCCACCCCCAATGTGAGTAAGTTTGTCTACCTCTAGGTCCAACTGTTGTTCGTGAGCGGTGTCCCTGAAGAGGGACTGGGAAGGGGGAGGGTTGTTGGGGGGCCTGGCACTGAACTGCAGCGAGTATCCATCCTGCACGGTCTTCAGTACCCAACGGTCTGTAGTAATGGAAGCCCACCGGGGGTAGAAAGGGAAGATTCTGTTCAGGAACAGTAGCTGATCCTGTGCATGGGTACTTGGTTCGATGCCCTTGAGGCTCCCGTCAAAACTGCTGTCCTTGGTTTCCGGAGCGGCGACTGCCGGAACCTGGTGCCCTGGCCAGTGAGGCAGTTGGCCTGCTTCTCGAGGGTCTACCCCTCTCCCTTTGCCTGTGTGGTCTGCTGGGGAATGATTGCAACTGTGGTGCCACTGTTGGGAAATGCGAACGATCTGGCCATCTCGAAGAGCCCACGGAAACCAGACCCAATGATCTGAGGGTCACGGTGGAGTCTTTCAGCCCATACAATTTTGCATCGGTTTGGTCCGAGAGAAGAGATGTTTCATCGAAGGGCAAGTCCTGAATTGCCTGCTGGACCAATGGGGGTAGTCCTGAGGCCTGCAACCAGGCCACTCTACGCAGGGTAATTGCGGATGCTGCCGTCCTGCCAGATGAGTCAGCAGCATCCCACGAAGCCTGCAAGGCTGCTCTCGCCACCTTCGATCCTTCTTCCAAAATGGTGTTGAAATCCAATCGGTGATCCTGCTGCAAATGCTGAGCGAAGCGTCTGAGGGAGTGCCAATGATTGTAGTTGTATCTGCCCAGCAGGGCTTGATGATTGGCTACTCACAGCTGGATCGTTACCGAGGAATAAAACCTTTTCCCGAACGTGTCCAAGGCTTTCGCCTCTCTACTTTTGGGGTAGAGGCTGGCTGGCCCTGGCGCTCGTGTTGATTCACCGCATCCACCACTAGGGAAGAAGGATTAGCATGAGCATACAAATACTGGCATGCGGTCGCCGGTACGTAATATTTCCTCTCCGCACCCTTCGAAGTTGGGGCCACCGAGGACGGTGTTTGCCACAAAGAACGGACAATCCGGAGAACACCCTCATGTATGGGGAGGGCTAGTCTGGTAGCTGTCGTAGCAGACAATACATTAAACAACAAGTCAGAAGACTCCTTGACCTCCTCTACCTCTAAGCCCAGATTGGATGCCAGCCTGCGTAGCAGGTCCTGGTCTGTCTCGAAATCATCAGGTGGCGAAGAGGAGGTGCTGTGCGACTCCCCCGTTGATGATACAGATGGGGATTGTTGTGTTGTGGCAGGGGAGGATTGACGCCCCAGCCTGTCTGAGGTATCTCTTGACAGCAATCTGCGGCTCCTAGATTCCTCTAGCCTCAGGTTGCTGCTTTGATGGGTGTCCTGTGGCAATACCCATGGAGCCCAATAGGGCCAGCTGGATGGCCAACTCTGGGGTGGGGGTCCTAGCAGAGGTGGTTGGACCGGTCCCGTGGAGGGTCGTGACTGGTGTGTCTCCTGGCTCTTGGCTCCCTCCGCTGCCAGCAAGGGAGAGCGCGAGGAGTAGGAGGTCCGAGAGGAGGAACTAGAGGGCTCTCTCCTCCTCCGCCTCTTGGTCCGGCAGGTCGACCCGTCCCTGTGACCTGTGCCCCGGTACAGGGGGGCCAGAGAGGAGGAGGCAGGCTGGGAGTGTCCCCTCTTGCTCCCAGGTGCCCAGTGGCGCCGGTACCTTGGAGATCTGCTGCATCCATAGCTGCTATTTGAAGCTGGAGAGGGAGCTGGCACCGCTACTGACCAGTCCGTCTCCAGCAAGCCCCCCCTCCCACCACGGTGAGTCTTGGGGTGCTACCCTGGCTGACTCCGCGGGCGGGGCAGTCCGCGGCGCCGCTTCCTGCCAAACCGGTGAGCTGAGCGGGGGCTTTCCCCGTGATGGAGGGAGAGAAGAGGCCGACGCTGGAGCCAGGGAAGGTAGGTTCGCCAGCGCCCTGGCCGCGGCATAAGCCTCTGGGCCGGATGGGGTCAGCGGGGGCGGAGATGGTGAGCCACCCGCAGTCGAGGGAGAGTCCCTGCACCTGGCCTTGGCGCACTCCTGACCCACTCAGGTTTCTCCCGGCACCACCAGTGCGGCTGGTGTGGAGCAGCACCGCGGTATCAGCAGGCTTGCTGGCGCCGCTGCCCCTTGCTGGCTGGACGTTGTTCCCGCCGCCGAGGTCAGGCTCATCCCTGCTGCCGGAGGTGGTAGATCCATCACAGAGGACAAAGCCGATTCCATAAGCAGGGCCTTCTACTGGGTGTCCCAGTCCTTCTTCATCCGAGATTTGAAGGCCTTGCAGATTTTACACCATTGAGGGCGGTGTGGCTCCCCCTGGCACCTCAAGCCCTGGTCATGGTGGTCACTAACTGGAAAGAGTTTGCCACAAGAGGCACGGTTTTTCAATCCTGGAGATCGGGGCATAGCCCAAGTAGGGAATAGCTGTAGCTATGCGGAGCTGTTTCCTGGTGTCCGACATGTGGCGGAAAGAAGGAAAACTGACTGCCTGTCAGACCAGCGGCACATTTAACACGGGGGAATGTGCACCACTCCAGAGGGTGCCACTACTGGTCCCACAGGGGTGGGCTGGGAAAAGCTTCCGGTGTTCGAGCATGCTGGTGCATACAAAACCCTAAGTGGGATGTATGTGAGAAGCTGCTCGAAGAATGAGAGATTCTGCACCATTGACAGACTGGTAATCAGTTCAGAAAATTCATATAATATCTTGAGATTTGTGATAAATTTCATGGGCAACAAAATTTAGATTCCTTCATTTCATTTCTTCCTCTCTGAAATTAGGCAGTGTAAATGCAATCTAGTTAAGAACAAGTTGTGATGAAAATACAGATGCTTAAATAATTAAGTGCACGATGGAGTGGTACATTGGATTCCTTCAAAACTATGCTTGTGTATTTCAGTGCTAATGAGTAACATTTTGTGTCTGCTGACCTACTGAGAACTTACTCAGAAATTTAATCAAGAAAATTATTCTTTACAATTAGACACCTTTGAATAATTACTAACAGGTTTATTATTTTTGAGTATATTTCATACACTTGTGAGATAAATAAAAAGTAGTTAAAGTTATTTTTACAAAAGATTCAGACTTTTAACTCAGTTTAAGAAAGCACAAACTCTTAAACTTAAAAGTTTGTACATTATTTTAAATATTCAGTTGTTGTGATGACACTACTACGTACAATAATCTGTTAGTGACAGTAAAGCAGAAAAATATTACTTTTCTAACACTGTGGGTCTTCAGAAATCAACATTTCCCTAAAGCAAGGAATTTGAATAGTATTCCAAACAACAAGAACTATAAAAGTATTCAATATGTACAATTGCAAATAAAATATGAGTATTAAATATAAGGATCAAACTTACAAGATGCTTGGACTTCTGGCCTTGATTCTCCAAAGCACTTAGTAGTCCCATTGACTACTAAGCTGCATATTTAAGTGCAATGCAAGATTGCAGTCAAAAAGTTAAATTGATTGCAGAATCAAGTCCTACATATTTAAATATTCTAGCATGTGGAAATCTAAAACATAACAGAAGTTAGAGTCCCAGACTTGAGAAGTCCATATGAAATCCCATTTGCTGGGAAGTTAACTGATGAAGACACAGTGGACTGGCAGGAAAAAAAAAAAAGTATCTCATTTGACTTTCTTATCTTGGACCTTGTCTTCCTGTTCCTGAAGGTAAAAGAATGAGATATGTTAATATGCAAGAGAAACCATGTGCATGCACATCTGTATATTTGTGTTTGCATAAAAATGTTTTGGAAAATATCTTTCTCTGACTAAAACTAATCATTTGTATTTTGCTTCAGAAATAACTAGTTTTCACACCAATCAAGGAATAGAGGAGCATTATTTTCAATACATCTGACCACATCAAGATATGTTTAACAAAGGTTCTGAGTTTTGGCCAGGAGAGTACTTTGACATCTGTGACTGTTTCTGGAGCAGAAGCGGATGTCCCTCTGACTGAGACAGCCCTAATTTTGCTAAACTTTAAACTTCCACATTTTTTAATGTGTGATTTATTCTCAGATTTGATGGGACTATGTCTGATGATAGCATGGGACTTGCAAATCTAACAAAGAAGATCTGTTTTCTCTGATATCTATTTTCCTTGTTTGCTCATATACTGGAAGATTCTCTGAGAAGACAATCTGCCTTTCCTCTTACAGGCCACCTGAAGAGACTCACGGCATAGTGAACCTTCCATCACTGGTGGTTATATGTTCCCGTGGTCACAATTGTTAATGGGGAATTCCAATATTGTTTTGACATCTTTACTGTGATTTTTTTGGTTATATCTATCTATCTAGACAAAAGGTTCTGAGTCTAGATAGATAGATATAACCAAAAAAATCACAGTAAAGATGTCAAAAAATATTGTAATTTCCCATTACCAATTGTCACTATGGGAACACATAACCACCAGTGATAGAAGATTCACTGTGTGATATATTCATACCTCTTTTCCATTTTTTCTTTTAGTATATCATGCCACATTCTTCCACTTTTACATTACTGTCCCATTTATTGTTTCATACTGCTGTGCGTCTTCTGTAGGCCCTTCTGATTTAAAGTTCCTGTTGAGCTTCTTGTAGGCACCCAGTGTGTATGACAGAAGTAACTGATCTAAGTCCTTTTTCTTAATGGATAGAGCTTCACATAACAATCAGCAAAACTTGAAAATTCTACCACCACCACTTAGGCTCTAGCTTTTAATCCTGATAATCAATACTAAAACTCCCTGAGTTACTGGTCTGCACAACTGCCAAAATGTCACCCCCTGCACTATAAAGAAGTATAAAGTCATCAGAAAGTAACTTTTTAAACACAAATAATTTGGTTCAGAATCTAAAGAATTAAATGTTGCATAGCACTTTACAAATTTGACAGACATCCAATACCTATTTCTTTGTTCTCCTAACAAATGTAAATATTCAAGTTAATACACGAAAGGTTGTTCCGAATTAACAGTTTGTTTTTGAAATAAGATTTTCGAAACTAGTGAAACGAGAAACAAAATGTAATTTAATATAATACACTCATAATTTCAGTCTCAACTGTGTCAACTATTTCTTGTAGAATTCTTTTCATTCAAGATTCATTATCACAAAAATAATTTTACAAGGCAATTTTTGTTTGAAGTGTCGGGAGCATTAAAAGTGAAAATTAGAGCAATATTTAAGTACTAGTGTGAAATTCTCATATATTAATCTGAATGTATGGGTATCCTCTTTATGGGTGAACAATTCCTTTCTTCTCAGTTACAGAAAATTGTGAATGTTCATGAAATTAACAGCCTGAAGATTACCAGAAAGATTAAGAGCCTAATTTGATTGATCCATGTTTCATTCATGCTAAAAGAAATAGTGGGGAAGGAGGCAGGATCTTTTACTGGATCTGTTGGTGAAAAGAGACAAGCTTTTGAGATCCACAGAACATTTCTGTTCCTGTGTGGAGGTCAAAAATTTGTCTTTCATCAGAAGAAATTGGTCCAGTACAAGATATTACTTCACCCAATACTCAACTTCAGAATTTTTTTTAGATGTTTATTTTGGTCATTGGTGGCTAAGGTATACAACATGTGGATTAAACAAACAAGGAGCCCTATGACACTTTTAAAGACGAACAAATTTATTTATTCCATTAGTTTTTATGGAGGAAAATTCCACTTGTCAGACATTTTGAAGATGGGGAACTTACAGAATGGGAGGAAAATAAATGCAGGGAAGTGTAAGTCATAGGATCAGGTCAAACTGTTATAGTAAATCAATGCATTAGCTTAGATTCAAACACAGGGAACAGCATATAGAGGAAGGTGAGGTCAATTCATCTGTTGTAATGAGAAAAAAAATCCATAGTCCTGTATTTAACTGTGAAACAGCAGTGTCAAATTTGCATATGAATTCCAAGTCTGCTATTTCTCTTTGAATCTTCAATTTGTTATCCATTTGTTTGAGCACAGTTAATAACTAACCATCAGTGGAGTGAGCAGAGCAATTGAAGTGTTCTCATATTAGTTTTTTGAATGTTGTAATTTCTGATGTTAAATTTATGTTCATTTATTCTTGTGTGCAGAGGCTATCCCGTGTCTCCAATACCTTCAGGCAGGAGGTATTTCTGGCGCATTATGGCATAAATCACATTAGTGGATGAACAAATGAATGAGACCTTGATGGAGTAGCCAGCTTGATTAGGCGGTATGATGATATTTTTCTGCAGACACGTGGGCAAAGTTAGCAACCGGATTTGTTGCAGGGATATGTGCTAGCTTTAATGGTTCCATTGTTTGGTCTGTAGTTGCTGGTGAGCATCTGCTTCAGGTTTGTGGGCTGTTGTTGGTAAGCAAGGAGAGGTCTGCCTCCCAAGGCTTGAGAGGATGAGAGAACATCTTGTAGAATAGGCTATAGATCCTTGATGATCATAAAATGATATGCTGTAGATGTCTGACTTGGTTGTAGGTTATGACCAGTGAAGTTCTGTTGTTTTCTTTCTTGGGCTTCCCCTGTAGTAGTTGACTTTGGGGTACCTACCTGGCTCTGTCAATCAGTTTCGTCATTTCCACGGGTGGGTTTTGTAATTTTAAGAATGCTTGATAGAGATCCTGAAGGTGTCTGTCTCTATTTGAGGGATCAGAGCAAATATGGGTATATCTTAGGGCTTGGCTGTAGACAATTGATCATGTGATGTGTCTTGAATGAAAGCTTGAAGGATGTAGGTAACTATAGCAAGCAGTAGGTTTTTGGTATTGGGTGGGGTTTATGTGTCCATCACTAATTTGTACTGTAGTGTCCAGAAAGTGGATCTCCTGTGTAGAGTGTTCCAGGCTAAGCTTGCTTGTGGAGTGTTCTAGGCTAAGTTTGACTGTGGAGTAGAAATTGTTGAAATCCCTGTTGAAATCTTCAGGGACATCCCTACCATGGGTCCAGATGATGAAGGTGTCATCAGTGTAATATAAGCAGAGGAGAGTGCTTTATGATGAGACTGGAGGAAGTATTGTATGCCAACCATAAAAATACTGGCATATTGTGAGGCCATGCAGGTACCCATTGCAGTGACGCTGACTTGAAGGTATAAATTATCTTCAAATCTGAACTGATTGCAGCTGAGTAAAAAGTCATGAAGTTCAGCCAGGAGATGTGCTGTGGCATCATCTGTGATGGCTTGTAATCCATTTTTGGGATATTGGTATGAATAGCTTGTATGCCTATAGTGACCAGGATAGTGTTTTCTGGAAGTTCAGCAATGGATCGGATTATTCTCAGAAAGTCTGTGGTGTCTTGAAGATAGCCAGGGATGATGATAGTGTAGGGTCTGAAGACAGAGTCCATATAGCCAGGTAGATGCAATTTTATTTGGAAACACTGAAATTTAGAGCCTCATTGATTATATGCAGCAAAACTGGGCATGTGGCATATTACCTAGGCTTTAGTGGCTGTGTCCTATTATGATTTTGTTTTTAATTTGACCATTTTTGGTAACTTTCCAAGAGTCTCTTTTAATGAGACTAAACACATAAGAGAAGGATGTGGTATCCTCCACTTCTATTTTACCATAGCTTAGTTCCATGAGCAGTCAGTGATGCATCAAGCATAGTCATGGGGAAGTCATCAGGAGACTGAAGTGAAGGCTCTAGTGCATGCCTGTTCATCCTATGGCTTGCAGACCAGATTCTGACCCCCCACAAGCTGTTATCCCACCTGTGGTACTGCCCGGAAACTGCAGCCTTGAAATATTTTTAAATGTCCTACCAGAGCATGGCTGGCCACATGGCCCAGGGTGGAAGAGCTGGCTGGATTCTGACAATTAGAGCTTCAGCCAGATGGGGTGAGATGGAGTAGCACAGGGATCAGGACCCTGCAGTACAGGGTTGGGAAGGGGAAAAGTGATTGGACCTAGCTGGGTGCAGGCGCAGCAGGGGAATGTATGGAGCCCAGAGGGGTGGGGAAGGGCACTGGGAAAGGGGAAGATTATTGGGACCAGGAGACACGTGGAGGGGAAAAGGGCTGGGAGGGGGAAAGTGATTGGGATGGTCAGGTGCATGGTCAGCAGAGGAAGAGGGCTGAGAATGGAGGATGATGATCAGGAGCACGGGACGTGTGGAGTTAGAGGGGAAGGGGACTGGGAGGGGGAGAAGTGATTGTGACCAGGGAGGTGTAGAGCCAGGAGGGGAGGGATCTGGGGCTGGGAAGGAGAAGGTGATTGGCAGCCAGTGAGGTGCCTAGCCAGGAAGAGTAGAAGGAGGCTGGGAGGGGAGGAAAGTGATGGGGTCCAGGCAAGATGTGGATTGGAGGGGAAGAGGGCTGGCAGTGAGTTCAGGACTAGAGAAGGAGATCTGGGCTGGTGGAGGGGCCAGGCAGGGGAAGTAGTGGGGTCCACATGTTTGTTTGCCACTCTTGGCCCACCCCATTCCCCATGATCCTCCCAGCCACACTATTCCTCCCTTGCCTTGCTCCCCTGCCACTCTTCCCTTGTCATGCTCCCCATATTCTCATCTGACATTCCACATGGCCGCCCTTCCCCTGCCCTGCCATACTCCACTGCCACCCCACACCTCCCTTTCCTTGCCACCCTTGCTCTCCCCTGCTTCCCCATATGACCACCCTGTCCTGCCTTGCCATGCCATGCCTCCTTGCCTCCTGTACACATTGCCACTTCCTGAAAAAAAAATAAAGGAAAGCCCTTTTCAAGTTCTCACAAAATGTGGTTTTATTAACAAGGAAAAACTTGTTTACAGTTGTGAAAGTGAGACTTATATAAAGGGTACTGTAGGGAGTGTGGCTATTATTTGGAAATTGTGTTTAGATATGAAATCTATATTTCTGATTTTATAAAACTAAAATGAGTTTTTAAACTGTTTTTTATTATTTTTTTTATTTTTGATTGTTTACTTTTAATTAAGAAGATCAGTTTCCATGCCTTTTCTATCCAAAATTTGCTCACCTGCCCCAAGTGAGAAAAAAAAATTGTAATGTGGCCTCTCATACTAAAGGATTGGACACTCCAGCTCTCGTGAGTGTCAGGAATGAATGGAAAAGGAAGTTACTATGTACAAAGATGGTAGGAACAGATCTGTGTGTCTACAAGCATAGATTACTGCAATAATTGTGGGAGATCGACTCAGAAAGAATTCAACTCAGTTCTGAGTCTGTTAAACATAGATTATGGAAGTCAGACAGGGATTTAGTCTGGAGGCTTAGAGCAACAAAATCTGATAGTATATATTATAGTTTGTTTTAAATTTCTCACTACCTCATTGGATAATAATATATCAATAGAGACGTCACCCCACGCACCTATAATTTGTAATGTCATCTCTCATAACAAATTACTGACTTCCTTGCACATAATGACAGGTTTTACTTCTTTGTTTAAATATTGCAATGCTAGTTTCATGTAGATTTGTAGAACTTGCTTCTGAAACTTTGCCAAAACTAGTACTGAATTCAAGATGAGTTCCATTGGAATTTTCACTGTTTTCTCCATGAGATATCAATGAGTGAAAGTACTCTTTCAGATGAGAGGCCATTGTAGTTCTGTCCTGTTAATAGATTACTATCTCTGTGTTGAGTGGAGGAGCAGAAGGGAAGAGGATTTCAGTTATAGACCATTCATTATTCTGATAGTAGTTTTGTTGCTGCACAAGCTGAACAAGCTTTGGGTTTTTTTTCAATAATTCTGCTCTTTCAACTTATCAGACTATAACTTTTGCTGCAATTCTTTGCCAGTATCAGAGCATTAATCCCTAATTAAATAAACATAAATAGTAATGGAAAATGCTGGAAAACAACCATTGCCTTATAGACAACTAATAACGTCTACGTAAGACAGATCTCTACTGACAGTATTTTAGCCAAAGAAGGAGGTGTTGTTGCATTAATATTGCCTCTGATGTCTTGTTCACACCCTAAATCTCTGGTAATCAGTCTCTTATGTGGCACTGATGTGATTCACTGGAAGTTGTGCACTTAAAGCCCAACAAAAAACTTGACAGACTAAATGGGTGAAAAGCATTATCCATTAGGGTCGTCTGCTGTGCTTGAACAACAGCTCATTGGAAAATGTAATGTCATTCAGGTAATGAATACACACTCAATGTCTGAAGCTTAGTCATCCTTTGTTGCATAGACTGCCACCTACCTTCCCGACTTCATGTATAGCTTTGGGAATATATCTAGTACTTAAGAGAATGGGATTCAGGAGTCAAGGAGTAAAGTCCTGTCCCACTGATTTCAGCTAGGATTTTGCCCATGAGACTTTATTCTTCATTGGTTCACAGTGTGAAGGGGGGCAATTAATTACAGCATGATTTTCAAAGGCCCCAAGGCTCACTACTGTTGTAGAAAAATAAAACTTAAAACCTAAAACTTGAGTGCAATATCAAAGCTTAACAGATTTATTACTGGTTAGTAAAAGAAACACTAATGGGGAGAGAGCAGTTAGGTGCTGGTCTCCACCCCTGTAATGTATTACAGAATCTTTTATAGCTTATCAGCAACATTAACATATATATACGTATACTTAAAGTAGCAGGAATAAGTTCTAACATTTTCTTATTGGTGCAGATTGATATTATTCCTTAAAAGGGACCCAGGTCAGGAGGGGTAAGAATCTCACATAACAAAATGATGATAACAGGATTGAGGCAGCTTGCACTGGCATGATAAGGCAGGATGGTATGTGGCAAGGATGCTTGGTGTTTGAAGCAGAGGGGTACAGAGAGGCACCGATTAGAAATCCCTTAGAACTACATTTTCTCACAGCATTCTTTTACATTACAGTCAATGGGAATACTATTTGCTCTGAAAATGAGGAATTTATTTTTCTGTGCCTCAGTTTAGTCATCAGTAAAATAGCTACAATAATACTTATTGTACAGAAAGATTGTGATGTTTAAACAAATTGAGAGCCTCAACTGAAATCTGCTCTGTAAATGAAAAATGTTACAAGCAGTAAGTGATTAAATGACAGCTGCATGATTTAAAATATTAATTCACTTGAAGTCACAATTCACTGTCTGACAGATCTTAGCTTATGTGATGACATACAAGAAAGCCTCACTGGTAGAGATAAATGAATTTTTAATGGAGATTTGGGTTGACTGAAATATTTAAATTCACATGAATTTGCTAAATTGTTTTGGTTGACAAAAACTCTGAACAACTGAAAAATGTAATGTTAACACTTATTAAATGAAGTGCTTCAATTTGTCTATATGAAATCACTTCTTGTTTAGAATTTTACTTCAATTGTTTTTGCTTTGTTTATTTATTTATTTTAAATCTTATGGTACTAAACAGTGCATGCCATGCAAAACAAAATGAAAGTATTTCCCTTGCCCAGAAACTTTTTATTACTTGATTTGACCACTGAACTGAAAAATCAGTTATTTGCAGTGAGAATTAGGTGCTTATTGTAGTGTTTTATTTCATTTGGAGGATTTATTTTTGAATGTACACACTGCTACATTTTAATACACAGAATAATCACATAGCAACTAATGGATATGATTGGTTCTGAATAATATTTATACTAAACTCTCACTTCACATGCATGAAATGCAGATTGATTTCTTTACAATTTGTACATGCTCAGACTAACTCTCAAACCCTAGGAGATGATGCTTAATAGAATGGTGCTCCTTCTATGTTATGCACATTTTCCTTTCACACAAGAACTATAGATGGCAGGTAATATTTTATAAATAGACAGTTTTGAAAGAGAATGATTCCAGTGCCGTTAAAAGTGAATAATGGACAGAAACATTAAATACACCCTTGGATAAACTTGCTGTCAGAATGGAAGTTTTGATATGCTTTGATGTTTGAAATAAACATCCCTGTTAATGAGATAAAATTAACTGTAACTGTTACTAAAAAAAAAAATGCGCACACACAATTTTCTTAAAAAAATCAAGTGCTTTTATGATTTTTATAGATTAGGGGAAATTTTTCTCATAATAGCTTCTAATTTACAGGCTCTGTGACAAATGAAGATTTTGTAATTCACCAAATGCATTAAACTCTGAACTCTTCATGTAATGTCTTGGTGATCAGCTGATGAAATTTGCTGAACATTGATGAACTGCAAGGGAATATTAATCAAAATTAATTAGGATATACATTCTTACTTACTTGGATGATGATCTTTATTCTCTTTAGTCAATCTGGTAGCATTTTCCTTTTGCTTAAACTTAAAATAAATCTAATTTCCCACTGGCATCTTTTGATTTAATTCTTCCTTAATTTTTCAGATAGGACTGATGAAAGAGGCAGACTATATTTGTGCACGTATGACATAGTATTTTAAGAATACAAATTGCAAAATTAGGCCCTTGAATTATCTTCTAGGCCTTTATATCAGTGTAGTTATGCCACTTGACTTTGTATTGTTCCTTCTTATCATGCCAATGTAGTTAAGAGAAGATTCAGGTCAATAGTCTCTCTGCATACTTTGGGAATTTTATTAGAGTAGCAGAGCTGAAATAAAGAATTACTGGCCACTTCAGCATTCTTTTCCATGGGAGAAGTACTTGCTTCCACATTTAAAAATGTAGTTCTATGGCACCTTAACTGCAGTGAATAACTCAAAATACTCTCCAATTCCGCTTGATAGTCTACATTCTTTCATCACATTACAATATTCCCCCAACCCCTCAAAGGCTATTTCAGGCCTAAAACAAAGCCCCAGGCAGATGTTTTGTTCATTCCTGTTTTAATGGAAGTGTAGTCAAAGGGGAAATATCACTTATGCACTTTCAAAAGAGTTAATTACTTTCAGCGGCAAATTGGTCCCTGGTTATAAATATGAGAGTACACCTGTTGTAATCCTCAGGAAGCAAAATATCAGATTTTCAGAGCAATGGCTCTCATAAACATAAGCAAGGACTGTGGCAGTTTAATGTTAACACTAATTGAAGTTGTGTTTGCAATCTGCTTTTAAAAGTCAATTTTCTGTTTGTGGTGATGTTGAGGTCTTGGGCTAATCTTAGCTAAATTAGACTCGTTTTTAGGATGTTGAAGATATGAAAAGATATAGCATGGATGTAGGGTGTCTGAAGTTTAATGCTGCTAAACACAAGAGATTAAACTTCACATATGGAATAATGTTTGATTCCTAAATTTGCTTAGCTCAGTTCCATGGCAGATGAGCCTTGGAAGTCCTGTGGAGGGTTTTAGGACAAAAAAGAATAAAATTGATATATGGTTGCTCTGAAGAAAACATTAACCATGTTCTCAGCACCATAGAGTAATGACAATGAAATGTACAACAACATGAATCTCACATCTAGGAGTCTGTACCATGCCCATAAGCAACGAAAGACATTGTATTTTACTGCCAAATACAACTTTGGAATATATGAATTATTCCACTTAAATTGTTTGAACACTGCTAACATGTATAATATTTGATACTATACAAGTAAATACCATAGAAAAGCAGAACACTGTTGCTTACTCTCATGATTTTTATTGATACTTGCAATTTTTAGTGTTCCTTAAAACTCATCTGGTGTAATAAAGTTCTTCCATAAGAACCTGATTTCATTTTTTTTTAAAATGATTTTCTAACCTTAGCAGTTGCAGAAAAAAGCTTAAAATATGAAGTAAGTACACACTGAAGTCTGAAAACTCAGAAAGCCATTAAAAACTCAACATTTATTTATTTCAGGGGTCTCAAACTCACGGCTGTTGGCTGCATGTGGCCTCTAAAGTTACTTCCTATGGCCTGCAATGACACTATCATTATCAATATTTGCAGTATCATTGTATGAAAAGGTTTCAGTGGTGCAGACCTTGAGCTACCTTACTAGTCCTCATGAGGTCTTCATGGTTATTTGAGTTTGAGACTCATGACTTATTTATTTTATTTAATGGCATGAATTGCTAGCCTTATTTATTTTCATCTTTGGATAGATAGAAGAGGGAAGGACTCATAATTTTTTGAACTCTTCAAGTAGGGCATGTTTTGGGAATTGAGTGACTTATTTATTTGTAAAGATACTGTTCTGTTTCAATGCTACATAGTTATGTTTCAGCTTTTATTTATAATATGTATTCTGCCATTTATGGGTCACTGAATTTTGATGCTTTATTAGCCTTGCCTCAAGGCTATCACAGACACCTCATGTCATTCTTGCATAATTCAAAAGTATCAAAAATCCTCATCTGTGCAGTTGGTGGAGCTTTGTGGTAGTACTGTTCATCCTAAAATAAAAGAGGGAAGGTGGAAGGGGCTTAATAAGGCAAGACATTTACACCTCTTCCTACCTGCCACACGCTCCTATCACTTGTAAGGTAGAAAGGAAAAAATAATCAAACACTTTTCACTGTAGTAACTTCAGACAAAACAATTAGAGAGAAAGGTATGGGGGGTGCTTGGTGGTGGGTGGATGTGTTTCTGCATGTTCAAAGAACGGAATAATTTCCTCCAAATTTCATAGAAAGAAAATTTCACTGGTACAAAAACACACACTGGCAAACATTTGAGTGAGATTTTAATTTTTTAAATGGTCACACATTTTCAGAGTACATTGTGGATATGCACTAGACAAGATCAGCACTGAGTAATCACTGAAGATCTTAACCACTGGTACTTGTGAGAAATCTGAACTTCTTTGTCTGGTTCTAACTGGACATGCATAAAAATCACAGAAGTGTAGGACTCTAAGGGATTTCAAGAGATCTTCTAGTCCAGTCCCCTGCACTCAAGAGGGAATAAGTATTATCTAGTAGGTGTTTCTTTAACCTGCTTTGAAAAAAAATCTGCAGTGACGGAGATTCTGCAAATCTCCCTAGATAATTTATTCCAATGTTTAAGTGCTTTGACAATTATAAAGCTTTTCCTAAAGTCCAATCTAAGGTGCCCTTGGTACAATTTAAGCCTGTTGCTTCTTGTCCTAGTCTCAGAGGCAAAAGAGAACAGTTTTTCTCCCTTCTCCATGTAACAACCTTTTATGTACTTGGAAAACTGTTTTCGTGTCCCCACCCTAGTCTTTTCTTCTCCAGACTAAGCAAACCCAGTTATTTGCAGTCTTCTCTCATAGGCCATGCTTTCTATAACTTTAATCATTGTTCTTGCTCTTTCCAGGACTTTCTCCAGTTTGTCCACATCTTTCCTAAAATACGGTGCCCAGAACTGGATGATTCTATGCTTCAGTTGATGCTTAATCAATGCAGAGTAGAGTGGAAGTTTTATTTCTTGTATCTTTCTTATAACTCTCTTGATAATACATTCCATAATGATGCTTGGGTTCTTTGCAACATTTAGCTGACTCATATTTAGAGTGTGATACACTGAATGCTCCCACCCCCCATCCATTTCTACAGTACTCCCTCTCAGAATGTCAATTCTCATTTTGTGTGTGTGTGGCTGATTGTTCCTTCCTAAGTGGAGTACTCTACATTTGTCTGTATTGAATTTTCTCCTTTTTACTAAGGAAGTATCTCCAGTTTGTCCCTATTTTATTTTGATCCTATCACCCAAAGCATTTGCAGACTCTTCCAGCTTGGTATCTTGTGCAAACTTCATAAATGGATTTTTAATGCCATTATCTAAATCACTGATGAAGATATTTGACAGAACTAGACTAGAACTAATCCCTGCAGCACCCCACACAATACACCATTCCAGCTGGAGTGTGAAAAGCTATTCCTTTAAGGAAGTGATTTTTTTAACCTGCTATGCACCCAAGTTAAAATAGCTCCATTTACGTTGTATTTGCCAAGTTTGTTTATGAGAATGCTGTCTGAGACAGTATCAAAAACGTCAATAAAGTCAAGATATATTACATCAACCACTTTCCCCCATCCACAAGGCTTGTTACCTGGTCAAGGAAATCTATTAGGTTTGTTTGATATTGTTTATCCCTGAGAAATCCATGCTATTACTTATCAACTTTCTATTGCCTAGGTGTTTGTCTGTGCTGCTAGGCGTTCATGCACTGCTGTTAGTTTCTTTAGCCAGTAGGTGTGGATCATGTCCAGGCCAGGTGCTGTCCAGCTCTTCATGTTCTTGACCCGCTGTTGGATGTCTGCTACTGTGATGGTGACTAGTTCCTGTTCTGGGAGATTGCTGTGGTCCGTTCTCAGGTCCTGCAGCCACTTTGCACTGGTGTTATGAGTCTTCTCTTTCTCTCAGATGTTCTTCCAGTACTGTTCAGTTTCTGCTGTTGGTGGCTCTGCTGTTATTGTGGTGTTGCACTGCAGTTGGGAGCACACCTTGGATGGTTCTTTGGAGAACAGGGCATTTATCTTTTTGGCCTCTGCTTCTCTAGTGTATCTCCTTAGCCTGGTAGCCAGGGCTGTGAGCCTTTGTTTAGCAGTCTCTAGGGCTTCAGATGGAGTCAGGCCCTTGTATTTTTTCAGTAGCCGAGTCTTATCCTTAATCTCTACACCCTTCTGTAGTTCCACCAGCCAGCTAACTTCTCTCCGGCTTGCCTTGATCTTATCCTCCAACCTCATTTTCCAGGGGGGGGTATGTACTGGTGTTGTTCTTGATCGTGTAGCCAAGCATCTCCAGGATTACAGAGGCTGTAGCATATACCAGTTCATTGGTTTCAGTGATGGTGGTAGTAGGAATTGTCATTAGGGCTTTATTAGCATCTTCTAGCATACTATCTGATGGTACTTCTCCAACGAGCCTTGGTAATCGGTCCTGAGGGTTGACTGTAGCTAGTTTATCCATGATCTTATGCCTCATATCAGCTGCTGTGCTCTGTAATGGAGGGGGTGGCAGTGAAGTTCGAGCTTCAGCTGTTGGCTGCACATCTAGTTGTTGTTCTGGGTTGTAATGTGGAGTTGGTCTATCTCCAGTTGTGAGAGCAGCTGCCTCTTTACTATGTTGAAGCACTGGGTAACTAGCTGTTTCTCAGTTAGTGGGGATGTAGGTCTTTTGCCCATCCATAGTTCCCTCATACGTTTCCTATATCCCCTCTCATTAGGTCTACTGTTGTAGTAGCATTCCATCAATTCCAGGTTCTCTTGTCTCGTCCCTGCACGGTTTGTTTCAGTAGCCCACTTATCGTCAGATTGTCCTGGTTCCGCAGCATCTGGCGTGGACTTTGTTAATCCGGGCGACGTCCGAGCCGGTAAGTGAGGCGTTAGGGGGTCTTTTGCCAAGGACCCCTACTGGGAAGGTAGACAGGTACCCACCGAGATTTGAACCCTAGTCTCCCGTATCAAAGGGCGTTGCTCTTAACCACTACGCTATACCAGATATATATATAAAAACCAGAAGCTATACAATATTAGAAAAGAAAATGGCACCTGATTATAACATGCATCTCCAGTGTTTTGACAAAACATTGTAATAGGCAGAGCCGGAGTAACACAAGATCAAGAGCACCGGGCTCCAGCCTGAAAGGGGGCCCCAGACTCCAGTCCCTATAGCCCCTGCATTAATCTGGGGCCATGCTGTACTGCTAAATCCCCACAGCACTAGGAGGGACTGGGGCACTGAAAGATGCTCTGCATGGCTGAAGCTGGGGAGAAGGGGCCTGGGTAGGCTCAGCCACTCCCAGGGGAGGATGGGTCTGCCCTATTCACTGAGCTCTATGTTGCAGGTGGGCTGGGGCCAGAGCCAGCTGGTGCTTTATATGGCCTTTGGAGCTGATAGTACTGCTTCCCAGCCCTGAAGCCACACTGGCTTTGAGCCCCCCAGAAGATCTCCCAGATCCACCCTTGCTTTCTGAGCCACACCAGCTGTGGGTCCCCCTGCAGCCTCACTGGTCTTCCTTAGCTCCCCTGTGAGCAGCACTGGTCATGGTCTGCATCCCTTACCCTGCCCATGAGCAATGCTGCCAATTATGCCCCCCCACCAAACCACCCAAGCAGTGCTGGCCAGGGCCCCTGCCTCCACCCCCAGCACCAGAAGGCCGAGTGCCCTACTCCCCAAGCAGGGTGCCACCCAAGTTGGGGGAACAGTGGGTTGGGTAGCCCCGGGCCTTGATACAGCCTTGATAATATGGACTATCTGAACTTGAATTTATGTAATAGAGCTGAAAGTTTTAAGGGCTTAAGTTTTGCACCTGCCAATACATACATGTTGTAATTGTTCCTAAATATATGGTATGCTGATGTGAGATTAGACCTACAGTGGCAAAGGACAGGATGTTAATTCTTGTGTAACTTTAAAAGTAAAGCTGAAGATAGAAGTGAAGAATTAAAGTAAATTTAGTAAGCAAGTATAACTCTGGAGGCAATATAAAAAGAACAAACTTCATATCTTAATCAGCAAGAAACTTCACATTTCTAAATAGAATAAATTTCAATACTTTTTTCCTATACTTTTTCCTCTCTAGATTTTTAATTTTATTTGATGAGTCTTTTTATATGAACTTGAAGTGGAAGACTAAGCTAGATATAAAAACAGGAATTTAATATTGTCATTTTTAAACTGCTTTCCTGTCTGGTAACCTGCAATAAAATTTTAGATCACAAATGGGTGTCCTGGAAAAGCCCATCAGTATTGTATTTTAGTAGGTGAGCTTGGAGAGCACAACTGAGTGGATCATGGATCATAAGTGCACTTAAAGAGTGGTCTACACAGTTTTCACAAAGATAACAAAAGATTGTGTTGTAACAGATCTGTTATAATGAAGTCCCATGCATGAGTTCTGTACAATGAATCCTAAGAATTACAGATGTACCACAAGGTTCTGGGCTTGCAGTCCATGTCACTAATGAGAATGGACATCATGAAATTAGTAGTCTATTTGAATTCAGAATATAAAGAGATAGTGTTAACTGAGTAGTACAGTCACATATTGAGACTAGGTACTGCTTTAGTCTTACAGATATTAAAAAAAAAGGTATTCAATTATATTTTCTAAAAGATCTGATAGTTGATACATTTTGCTAATGTTTCTTCAAGATGACTAATTCTTATAAGAATTTACTAGATATATCTAATGTTGCTGAACAGAGTTTTGGATAAAGTAAGAATTTAAACTGAATATTTCAACAAAATTTGAATTTGTCCTAGCTGGAACATTTATGGAACTTACTATCTTTTTTTTTTTCCCCCATGTGAAACCCTCAATATATTCTAGTTTTCATGAGAAACAGTAATCTAACAGTAATCTTGCTTTATGTCTGATCCAGTTAAAACAACGGAGGTACTGGTAATTTCATATGGAAGTCTATTCTTTAGAGATTTTTAAATTAAACGTTCTGAAAAGGTCAATTGTGCTTCAGATAAGGATCTGAACTTTTAGACACTTTCCCCAATTGAACCTACAGGCCTTTAAGGTTTACCTATTAATAATTTCTGGCAGTTCTATATATCAAATGATAATGGGGAAGGAAAATACTGTAGAACAGCAATCGCAGTTCCAGTTTGGCAATAATATGAAAATTATTTCACTTCTGTATATTTACTCAAGTCCACTTAGAATATTAAAAATGTAGTGAGTAAATTAACAGTATGTGAAACAACTCCTGATGAGAAATAAGTGAGAAATAAAATAATTAATTTGTCTGATGCACCACTACCATTTTTTATTGATCAGTTTGGTGCAAGGGAGTGTGGTCAGTGGTATGAAATTCTACCTTTGAAGTTTCATCTTTAAAATACAGTCTTGGAGACAGATGACATTAAGCCAAGATGCTATGAGTTTGGATATGTATTCTCTAACTTGGTGGTTTTCAAACTACTAGTTGGGACCCAGTACTGGGTCATAGACCCTCAGGTACTGGGTCATGGTGCCTGCTGCTGCCACTGCTGAAATACTGAATTGCAGTGCTCAAAGATGTAATTGCTGGGTTGCGGGTATAAATGATTTTTTTTTCAATTATGTCCCTAGGAAAAAAAAAATTGAAAACCAGTGCTCTGACTGACCCTTTCTGTTAAAAATGGCTCTCACTTTAGATATTTGCTTCCATGCTGTGCAAGCTTTATTTTAGATTATTATTTTAGGGATGCTCACCTTGTTTTTTAAATGTCGTGGGAGCACCACATATATGGCAACTGTGTGCATTATTATTTTAAGATATTCAGTAAGGTGAATTATAAAACCAATTAGAAAATATTTCCTTCTGTTTTAAAGAAGTCAGACACACCATACTACCTGAACAGCTCAACTGTCAGAAAACTTGAAGTGACTTCTCTATATTGAAGTGCAAATATATTGGCCATATTCTTTCCTAAGAAGGTAATGATCCTACTTCGCCTGGTGAAGGCAGTTATGAAGGATTCTCTGTAAGTAGATTTTCAATTAACTGTTAAGGTGATAACTGTACATACTCCAGCATTATACTGAGGAAATTAATTCTAAACCATTGCAACATGTCCAAAATAGTCTTTACTGGCCATTTTAATAAAATACTTTTTGTTTAACACACACATGTATAAATAATTTACATTCATGACTGAGCTTTAAAGCAGCTTGTATCCCACACTGTGGGAATTACTTACAGAATTTTATTAGTATTATGCCTTGAGATGTCTCCTTAGAGGCATCAGAGAAATAGAACATTCACAGTTATAGAAGAATGTTTGACAGAGAGTCCTTCCAAGATTGGTTGAAAGGGAATAAGAAGGGAAAGGCTTCCTAGCTGTCTTATATTCCACATATTTACTTTTAGCCATGCAGCTGCTTTGGATGCAGTTTGAACATTGTATGAATTTTGTGCCAATCCCCCAGAAGTAGTATTGTCTGTCTCTGGCCTTGAAGCTATCTTCTCAATATGACTGACCTGAATCTAAATTTCTTCCTGTCTTTGAATTCCTGAATTAGAAGAGAAAATGGGTGTGAGTGGGGGATCTGCAAGAACTCCAAAGTTACAATTCTAGAGTAGGGAAAGATATCAAAGAGAATTCGCTATTATATTCTAAGAATGAAATGCTGAAAAAATAGCATCAAATATTGAAAATGAATGTTGCCAGAAGCTCTCTGGGCTAATCTACAGAATATCAGATCTTCTCTATTGAAAGCAATACTTTCAATTAAAAAATTATATTCTCCCCTTGTTTTATTGATATTAGCATTACATTCTAATTTACCTTTTCTCATCCATGGAACTCAGGGTACTTTACAAAATTATGACTTTGTTTTATAGAATAGGTAAAACAAGGAGGTGAAGAGCTTTGCCAAAAAGTCATACACTACATCATTGGCAGAGTCACAGGAAAAAAAAGATAAGGAGTCTTGTGGCACTTTAAGACTAACAGATTTATTATTCACATGAGCTTTCATGGGAGAAAATCCCACTTCGTCAGATGCTTCGAAGATGGGTGAACTTACAGAACGGAATGAAAATAAATGCAAGGGGGTGTAAAACATAGGATCAGGTCATACAGTAACAGCAAATCAGAGTAGTTGTTTAGGGTCAAACCCTGGGAAGGCTGAAGTCAAATTACTTTTGTAGTGGGAAAAGAACCCGTAGTCTTGATTTAATCCTGCTTTCACACAATTTAATTTGCATATTAATTCCAATTCGGCTGTTTCTCTTTGAATTCTTGATGTCCCATTAACATCTCTAAGTAAAGTCGTTAACATGTCATTTATCAAGTGATTAGAAAGATGGAAGTGCTCAGTAACTCTTCGCGTTGTTTTGTTTTGTGATTTCTGATATCAGTTTTGTGTTCATTTATTCTTTTGCGCAGGGATGGCCCTGTTTGTCCAATATGTAAGGTGTTGGAGCATTTCTGGCACATGATGGCATAGATATCATTAGTAGATGAGCATGTAAATGAGCCTTTGATGGAGTAGCTGGCTTGATTAGGACCTGTGGTGATATCTGTTGTGCAGATATGTGGACAGACTTGGCAGCATGTTTTGTTGCAGGGGTGTGGGCCTGTTTTAATGTTTCTGTTGGTAGATCTGTAGTTGCTGGTGATCTGTTTAAGATTAGGTGGCTGTCTGTAGGCAAGGAGAGGTCTGTCTCCCAAGGCTTGACAGAATGAGGGAACATGTGTTAGAATAGGCTGTAGGTCCTTAATGGACTGTTGTAGAGGTCTGACTTGAGGGTTGTATTTGGTGACTAGTGGCATTCTATTGTTTTCTTTCTTGGGCCTCTCCTGCAGTAGATGACTTTAGGGTACCTGTCTAGCTTTGTCAGTTTGTTTTCTCACTTCCCCAGGTGGGTACTGTAATTTTAAGAATGCTCAGTAGAGATCCTCAAGATGTCTGTCTGTCTGAGGTATCAGAGCAAATGCAATTATATCTTTGGGCTTGCCTGTAGACAATGGATGGTGTGGTGTGTTTAGGATGGAAGCTCAAGGGATGTAAGGAACTATACTGATCAGTAAGTCTTTGGTATAGGATGGTGTTGATGTTTGCCACACACTCTCAAAGAAACTCTGAAACCTGATCAACATCCTAAACAGCAAACAGAGGAAAATTAAAAATGAACTCTCAACACTGTATTCCCTCATAGAAAACCAACCTACAATGCATTCTTCTACATGGCTGGACTTCACAAAAAAGAGAAAATCCATCTACAACACACACTTTGCTTTCTTACAGAAGAAAAAAAAATATCAAACTGTCTAAACTACTATACACCACTACAGAAAACAACAGCAACACCTTCAGCCCTAGCCAACAACATTGTTAATCTCTCAAACTATGCATGTACTCCAGCAGAAGAATCTGTGCTATCTCGAGGACTTTCCTTCTGCCCCATAACACTCACACAAGATAAAATTCTGCAGTGACCTGGAGGCCTACTTTCGCCATCTAAGACTCAAAGCATTTTTCCATAATACCACCAATCAATGCAGTGACACACAAATACCTTCCTCCAAACTCACAAGAAGAAATATTCTTCATGGACTCTTACAGAGGGTTGGAACAAGAGACTACACTTCTACATTGGTTGTTTCTGCCACCATGCCGAGGCTGAAATCATGGACAAATGACATCCTCTACATCATAACTTGAGCCTTGCAGAACACAACACCATCCACAGCCTTAGAAACAACTCTGACATTATTATTAAGGCATCTGACAACGGAGGTGCAGTTGCCATCATGAATAAATTGGATTATGATCAGGAGGCTTATAAACTACTCTCCAGCACAACATTGTACAAACCACTTTCCTTTGACCCCACTGAAAAATACCAAAGGAATTACGACACCTACTCAAGAAACTCCCTAAGACAGCACAGGAGCTTATAAAGACAGAAACACAACAAGAACCCTGGCCAGGGATATTCTGTCTACTAACTAAAATCCATAAAAAAGGAGACCCTGGACACCCCATCATCTCAGGCACTGGCACGCAGTGCCAGCTTATCTGGCTGTGTGGAATCCCTCCTCAGACCCTAGGTTATCAACATCCCTAGCTATCTTTGAGATACTCTGGACTTCCTGAGGAAAATCCAGTCCATTGGTGAGCTTCCAGAAAACACCATTCTGGCCACTATGGATGTAGAAACTCTTTACACCAACATTCCACACAGTGATGCATTACAGGCTATTAGAAGAGCTATCCCAGATGATGCCACAGCACAGCTTGTGACTGAACTTTGTGACTTTGTGCTCACCCACAACCATTTCGGATTTGAGGAGACTTCATACCTTCAAGTCAGTGGCACTGCTATGGGCACCTGCATGGCCCCACAGTATGCTAACATTTTTATAGGCAACTTAGAACGTTTTCTTGAGTCTCAGTCCAAAACACCTCTCCTTTACCTACTCTACATTGATGACATCTTTATCATCTGGACCCATAGCAAGAATGCTCTTGAAGATTTCCACAGAGATTTCAACAATTTCCACTTCACAATCAAATTGAGCCTGGAACACTCCTCACAGGAAATGCACTTTCTAGACATTACAGTACAAATCCAAAAACCTACTGATTGGTATAGTTACCTACATCCCTTGAGCTTCCATCCTAAACACACCACACGATCCATTGTCTACAGCCAAGCCCCTAAGATACAACCACATTTTCTCTGATGCCTCAGACAGAGACAGACATCTTGAGGATCTCTATCAAGCATTCTTGAAACTACAGTACCCACCTGGGGAAGTAAGAAAACAAATTGACAGAGGTAGACGGGTTCCCCAAACTCATCTACTACAGGACAGGCCCAAGAAAGAAAAGAACAGAACACCACTAGTCACCACATACAACCCTCAAGTCAGACTTCTACAACAGATCATTAAGGACCTACAGCCTATTCTAAAAGATGTTCCTTCACTCTCTCAAGCCTTGGGAGACAGACCTCTCCTTGCCTACAGATAGTCACCAGCAACTACAGATCTAACAACAGAAACATTAAAGCATGCACAAACCCCTGCAACAAAACATGCTGCCAAGTCTGTCCACATATCTGCACAATAGATGCCATCACAGGTCCTAATCAAGCCAGCTACTCCAGAAAAGGCTCATTTACGTGCTCATCTACTAATGTCAGCTATGCCATCATCTGCCAGAAATGCCCCAACATCTTATACATTGGACAAACAGGACAATCATTGTGCAAAAGAATAAATGAACACAAAACTGACATCAGAAATCACAAAACAAAATAAAACAAAACAAAAAACAGTTGCTGAGCTCTTCCATCTTTCTAATCACTTGAGAAATGATTTGTTAATGACTGTACTCAGATGTCAGTGGGACATCAAGAGTTCAAAGAGAAACAGCTGAACTGGAATTAATATGCAAATTAAATTGTGTGAAAGCAGGATTAAATCGAGACTATGGGTTCTTTTTTTTACAAAAAGTCATTTGATTTCAGCCTTCCCAAGGTTTGAATCTAAACAACTGCTGTGATATGCTGTTACTGTATGACCTGATCCTACATTTTACAGTCCCTTGCATTTATTTTCATTCCATTCTGTAAGTTCCCCCATCTTCGAAGCATCTGACGAAATGGGAATTTCTCCCATGAAAGCTCATGTGAGAAATAAATCTGTTAGTCTTTAAGTGCCACATGACTCCTTGTTTTTTTAGCTGGACTAGACTAACATGTCTGCCCCTTTGGAAAAACTGCTAGGTTGGCCTGACTGTCTAGTCCAGGTCAGCCCTGAGTAAGGAAGACAGACATCTGTCACTGAACAACAGGTGATGCTGACAGTCTGATTGGGAAATCAGAGGACAATTGCTCGTTAAACATGTTGTGCGTTATTTTGATGCTACAGTGTCCTTGTCTGCGCCTGTGCCAGTTAACACACATAACTGACTTCATGAACATAAGATATTTTTATAGACGGTAAATCTTAAAAAAGGTACATGAGCAGAACATAAATTGCTGTCAGAATCAGATTCCCATCATGTCTGAAAATGAAGAGCACCTACAGGTTTTAGTAATGAGTTTCAAGGAATTCTACTGAATAGCTTTTATTGCAACCAGACCTGACCTTTTCATAACTGACTATTCCTTGGTGACACATTAGAGAGATTCAAACCTTGTTGAAGATGGGAGTGAGGGTGTGTAGAAGACACAGTAATCTGACAATGCAAAAATACTGTATCTAATGATGTTGAAGAGTGAAAATTCAGTGGATATTTGAAGATTTTTTTTTTCCAGTGTGAATTGAAAAGTAAAGTACAGTTTCAGGTTAGTATTTAAAATAGGATAGTGATTATAAAGAGGTTGAGAGACATAATTGTGTTATCAATTCAATATTTAAAGGCTTGGCTCTGCTGTACGTAGAGTGACCACTTGTTCCACAGTGAGTGGGGCAGTCCTGACAGACAGACAATTCAAGTCACAGTCCTGAGCTGAATGACTCCATGACAAAATTTATTATGGATTCCCTGTGGTGCCATTATGAACCCACACAAGGCTCAGGAATGGCACCAGCCTCTTCCTGTTGGGGCTGTGTGAAGTGAGTTAGTGAAGTGAGACTCCCTCACCATGGAGTCCCATACCCTGCACCTACCATGGGTGGCATGACCTTGAGGGGATGGAGGTGTTACTAGGGTCTGCTCTCAGGTGGAGAAGGTGGAGAGTCTGCTGATCCCCATGGTGGCTGGTGGAGAAGGAAGAACAGGGCATGGGGCCAAGAGAGGTGGGCGGGCTCCTGGTTGTGTCCTGCTTTTGCCTTTTGAAAAAGTGATCACCCTTCACGGGGTGGAGTAGTGGTGGTCAGCAGAAGGAAGTTCTGTACACACGGACAAATAAATAACCTTTCCTCCTTCTTCGAGCAGTGCTCCCAACTGCTCTACTTCAGGTGTTCACGTTCTGTGGCACCCCAGCTCGGAGATTTTTCTAGCAGTGGCTCATGCAGTGGGCAGTTGACAGCGACGTCCCTTTTCCCACTGTTAGTGACATCAGCTGCTTGCTCTGCCCGTTGCCGGTTCTCCTCAGTCCCTTTCTATTGCCCTGGACTCCAGATGTAGTCAGTGGTGGCTCTTCAGAAAGATATACCTTAGGAAGATTTAAACCAGACAGGAAGATTTAAGTATCAAGAGAACTGGGGGGAGAAAAAAAAAAAGGACCAACAACAAGAAAACAAGAAGGAGCTGAAATTGACTAGCCCTCCGAGCCACACTATGCTGAACTCAGCCGGTTTCAAGCCCTGCGAGAAATGTCGTGAGGTGATGCCTGCCTCAGATGGGCATAATGCCTGCATGAAGTGCTTGGGAGAAGCACACATTTCACACAAATGCCCTCACTGTAGAAGTCTGACAGCAAGAGCCAGAAAGGAGAGAGAGCAGAAGCTTAAGCTTCTCCTGTTAGAAGGCTCTCTGCGACCAGCATCTGACCCCAATGCCTCTCCTCACACTGTGGAAGGAGTGCACAAATGGGGATCTGCTGCTTCTTCCCCAGTCCCCAAGAAAAAAAGGAAGGGGACAGAGGATTTAAATAAGAAAAAACAGCGCAGCTCAAAGCAGGTGATCCGTAACCCTGCTGAGCTTGAAATTTACAAGAGCGGATCCGCGCCGATAATAGCACTGCTCCAGCTGCAGGCGCCGATGATGGCTGTCACGGTGGGGAGTTCTGCACCGCCACTTGTGGTGCTTGTAATTTCACCGGCACTGAGTGTGTCTGTGGTACCGTTCCCAGCACCATTATCTTTGCCTGCAACGGCACCAGATAGGGAGTGTATTCAAACAATGAATCCCCTTGATGGCCAGATGCTGGTGCAATCACTGGCTCTGCAAGCACAAGTATTGCCTCCAACTTTGATAGCTGCGGCAGCTGACTCTGCCCTGCACCAAGCTCACACTAAAAGCAAGAGAAAATCAAGGCACATAGAGCTGACAGAGGATTTGTCTATCCATTCCTCGCCCATGTCACCTTTATTTCAAACTGATTCGTCAATTGCAAGTTCATCGTCTTCAGCTTCTGGATCGTCGGGCTCAGCCAGTCCCTTCTCTGAGCCATTCGCCTGTGCAACAGGCACCCCCTATACAACTATAACCAATACTTCCAATTTCGCTGTTCCCTGGCCATACTCTCCATGGGTGATGTTTCCGCAGCAGGGTGCAAATTACTTACCATGGCAGCAATACAATCTACCACTTCCATGAAGCACTTCCTTTCCAGCGCCTGTGCAGACTCAGCATCATCCTATGACAATGACAGTGCCAACCATTCCAATGGTAACTTCAGACAGTCCTCCACCAGAAACAAATTTTCAGGACAAAAAGGATGATAATAGACAATTTAGAGAGCTATTTAAAAGGGCGACTGAAGCCATGGAGATTTCCCTGCAGGACACTCAGCCGTCACAATATAAGTTATACAAGATATTACAGACCACTGGGTCTCATAAACTAGCTCTCCTGATGGATGACGGAATTATGGACCCTGCACATAGAATTTGGCAAACATCGTCATCAACTTCTCCAGTGAATAAAAATGTAGATAAGAAATATTTCATCACACCCAAGGGGAATGCGTTCCTTTTTACCCATCCCCAACCAAACTCAGTAGTAGTGGAGGCAGCAAATCATAGAAATAGACAGTCAAATTGTAAATTCTCTTTTAATAGCAGAGAAGATAAAAAGCTGGATGCACTGGGAAAGAAAGTGTATACTCAGCAGCGTTACAATTAAGAATAGCTAACTATACAGCTTTGCTAGCTAATTATAATCATGAGATATACACTAAGCTGGAAAACTGTGCCACATCTATCGTGCAATAGAAACAAGAGCAATTCAATGTCCTTGTCACTGAGGGTCTATTAGCAGCTAGGATTGCCCTTCAGGCTTCTCTCGATGCTGCAGATGTTGTGGCCAGGACACTGGGAACAGCGGTAGTGATGCGACGCTCTTCCTGGCTTCATGCAGCAGATCTCCCCAAGCAAATGCAGGCGACGATTGAAGATTTACCATTTGACAGGGACCACCTGTTTGAAAAGTCAACAGATCAAGTTATGCACAGCATGAAGGACTTGAGAGCAACTCTAAGAACACTGGGGATCTATCCCCCACAATATAACTGCACTTTTTATAAGAGTCAGCCTGCTAACTTTAGATACATGCACAGACAATCCAATAGGAGAGGTGACTCCTACAGGAACAAGCTGAGGCAGTCGCGCAGGGGCAGACAGGGAAACCAATCCTACCAAACATCACAACCTGACAACATGAAACATCAAATTTGAGGGTCAGGTCGAGGGAACGACCAGTCTGCAAGATCTACATCTTACTCAGACACTATTTTACAATCTAATATTCTGCAACAGATTACAACCATTCCTCCAATTCTGGAGACAGATGACATCAGACCGATGGGTCATAGAGATTGTGCAATATGGGTATTCCATCCCATTTATCTCCAGACCCAGACACCAACCCCCTTCCCCGTCCCTTTTCTGGGATCCCACTCATGTACAACACTTCTGGGCAGAGATCCAACATCTGTTACATATAGGCTCCATCGAACACGTTCCCGTCAAATAGAGGGGAAGGGGATTTTACTCTCCATACTTTCTAACGGAGAAAAAACGGGGATGGAGACCGATACTCGACCTCAGGCATCTCAACAAATATGTCCAAGTAAGGAAGTTCAAGATGGTGACTTTAAGCAATATTCTTCCTGTTCTTCAACAGTTCGACTGGTTAGTATCACTCAACCTAAAGGGTGCGTATTTTCACGTGTCCATTCATCCACCACACAGAAGGTTCCTGCGGTTTCAATTCCTACAATATCACTTCCAATATGCAGTCCTTCCATTCGGACTTTGTACAGCCCCCAGAGTGTTTTCCAAGCTCATGGCTCCAATAATAGCATTCTTACGCAGGAGGCACATAGAGATATTTCCATATCTAGACGATTTCTTGATAAAGTCCTCCTCACAGCAGCAGACAACTCAGGACCTAGAGACCACAATCAAACTATTTCTGTCGCTAGGACTGAACATAAATTATGACAAGTCAACTCTCTCTCCAACACAGAGAATACATTTCATTGGAGCACAAATTGATTCGCTAGCACAGGCAGCATTTCTACTGACTGACAGAATACAGAACCTGCAACAATTAGTGCTCAGTATTCAAAATTCAACCGTTGTCTCAGCCCATATAGTGATGAGAATGCTAGGGCGTATGGCAGCAACCACCTATCTGGTGAACAACGCTCGGTTGTGCATGTGCCCACTACAACTCTGGTTCCTCAATCACTTCAAGTGGATGAAACATCTTATCACAACTCTACTAGTTGTTCCTCGTCTTATCAGAGACTCGCTTTCTTGGTGGACAGACCAAGTAAACCTGATGCAGGGGGTTCCCTTCAGCCCACCCCAACCTCAAGTTATCATCACAACAGATGCTTCCCTCCTAGGTTGGGGAGCACACTGTCAGGGACAACCTGCTCAAGGGAAATGGTCCCTGTCAGAACTCTCCCTGCACATCAATCTTCTAGAGTTAAGAGCAGTTTGGAAGGTGTGCCTGCAATTTCTCCCATTGAGAGCAGGCAAGGTAGTGACAATCCATATAGACAACACGTCCTGCATGTTTTACGTCAATTGTGAGGGTGGCACCAGGTCCCATTCACTATGTCTGGAGGCAATGTCTCTTTGGGATTGGTGCATCACCCACGGAATTTCTCTCCGTGCGGAATATCTCCCAGGAAAAGAGAATGTAGTAGCGGACTCGTTAAGGTGGTTATTTCCAGAACAACACAAATGGGAGATTTGGGAAGACATCATCCAGGCCATTTTTGTAAAGTGGGGTCAACCAACCATGGATCTATTCGCCACGGTGGCCAACAAGAAGTGCAGTTGATACTGTTCTCGAGCAGGAATCGGTCCAAACTCCAGCGGAGATGCATTCCTCATCCATTGGGGAGGCACACTTCTTTATGCCTTCCCACCTATCCCAATGATCTCCCACACTCTCCACAAAATATGACAAGACAGAGCAGAAGTGATTCTGTTAGCTCCGTCTTGGCCTCATCAACCATGGTACTCGCTTCTCATGAACATGTCCAAAACACCACCCATCACATTACCTCTGGTAAGAGATCTCCTGTCTCAAGACCACGGCAAACATCTACACACTCATGCAGACTGACTTCATCTAATGGCGTGGAACCTCAATGGTTCGAGCACATGGAGCTCCTGTGTTCTCAGCAAGTCCGCAACATCCTCCTAAATAGTAGGAAACAGTCTACAAGAACCTCTTACCTCCAGAAATGGACTCGATTCTCTTACTGGTGTGTTGATCGAAGGTTACGACTGGTGCAGGCTTCCATGCTGGCGATTCTGGAGTACTTGCTGGATCTGCAAAAGAAAAACCTCACAATTAACATGATTAGAGTACACTTAGCAGCTATCTCTACTTTTCACAACCATGTAGACGGCACTTCAATATTCGCTCATCGGATCATTAAAAGGTTCCTGCAAGGACTATACAACCTATTCCCACAGGTTCAGCCACCCGTGACACCTTGGGATCTTACCCTAGTTCTGAAGGCACTGACTAGGCCACCATTCGAGCCTCTGGCCTCTGTCTCGATGCTACACTTCTCTGTGAAAGTAGCATTTTTAGTTGCAATCACATCGGCAAGGAGAGTCAGTGAGTTAGCGGCTCTAATGACTTATCCACCTTATACAATCTTCTACAAAGACAAAGTACCATTACGATTACACCCTAAATTTTTGCCCAAAATATCAACATCTTTTCATATTAATCAAGTGATAAACTTACCTGTCTTTTACCCAAAACCGCACTCCACACCACATGAGAGCATTCTACATACCCTACATGTCAGACACGCTTTAGCCTACTATCTGGAAAGAACAAAAGGGTTTAGAAAATCAGCACGGCTGTTTGTCTCCATGACAGAATGATCTCAAGGACAGCCAATTTCAAAACAGAGACTATCCAAGTGGATAGCTTCATGCATTCGCACAGTGTGTTCGATACAACAAATGACCCCACCTGACACAATTCCCCCGCATACCACTAGGGCTATGGCATCGTCCATAGCATTTCTTAGCAAGGTCCCACTCCACGTAATTTGTCAGGTGGCTACCTGGGCCTCTGATGACACATTTGCTAAACATTATGCATTGGAGAGTATTACAACTTCAGATACTGCTCTGGGGCAAGTGGTACTCCATACAATTAAGGTGGCAGACCCAAAGTGCCCACCACCATAGGATGATGACTGCATCGAAATCACCTGAAGTGGAGCAGGCGGGAGCACTGCTTGAAGAAGAAATGGAGGTTACTCACCTTCGTGCAGTAGCCAAAGTTCTTCGAGATGCATGTTCTTGACATGCTCCACTACCCACACTCCTCCCCTCTACTTCGGGGTTTCTTTCTCATTACAGGATACCTCCGGGGTAGAAAGGGACTGAGGAGAACCGGCAACGGGCAGAGCAAGCAGCTGACGTCACTAATGGCGGGAAAAGGAACATCGCTGTCAACTGCCCGCTGCATGAGCCACTGCTAGAAAAATCTCCGAGCTGGGGTGCCACAGAACATGAACACCTGAAGTGGAGCATGTCGGGAGCATGCATCTCAAAGAACTTTGGCTACTGCATGAAGGTGAGCAACCACCATTTCCTCCACTAGTTTCCCCTTATAGAGTTCACATAAGGGGCAAACAGAATTCAAATCCCTGTACTCTCCTTATTCCTCTTTGGGGCTCAATGCATCCCAAAGAGGCAGGGAGTGATGGGATAAAGATGGCATTGTGGATGGCTTTTTGAGGATTCTGTCTGAAGCCTTTGCACGAAAAATGTGGTAAATTACTCTTCCTCAGTGAAGCAGAATATTTCTTAAGGTTCAATCTCAGACAGTATGCTTCTACATAGTTCTTACTATGGGCTGTGCCAAAAAGATTTGATCTAGTTATTAATTAGCATAGTGTCACAAAGTGGATTTTAAACTGTTGATTCAGATACTAACTAACCCTTAAATATATTCAAGTCTTACCTTACTCACGCTGGTGTGCATCTAGGCATCAGAAACTCAGCAAACTCAGGATGTCCTTTCCTACATGTTACAAAAAGCAACTTATCTTCAATGTGTGTTAAGGATGCAAAGTCAAGCACTCAAAAGTTAGGAAATGCCAGAATTCAGGAGCAAGAGCAGCCCTAATTTGCTCTCCATGCATTCATATATAATCACATGTGCATGCCCCCCATGCATGCATATGTAATCACATGCTATATCACCATAAGACCCCAGCCTCAGTCAGTAAACTGTATGATGCTTACTGAAGGAGACAGCTATTTAACTTTGGCCTTATACTTCAATGTTTAGTCTCATGTCTTATTTGCTGCACACCATCCAAACTCTGGCCCAAAAAAGGTCATTTTCTCATAGGCAAAGTTATGTCACTCATCATATAAAACAACTTTCAAACAGCAGAAATTATGGAGTGAAATTGTATGGTGTGTTATTCAGGAGACTAAATTAGTGTATAATGGTCTCTTCCTATCTTACAATCTAAATGGTTTAATAGTTAGTAAAACACTTAATATTGAGTTATTTTTTGCTTTCTGTTTCTAAATTTTGAAATATCCTCAAATTATTTTAGTTGCCAAAATTGACTCACTGTATTCCTGGTTGAAAAAAATCCAGTTGTTTTTTGGTCAAATTGAATTGTCAAAACTTTAGGGAAAGTCAAAATTCTGGAAATTTAACCAATTCTGTTAATTTATCTTTACAATACCACTGTGAGATAAAGAGATCTTATAGGTATTAATAGCCCCAATTTCCAAATGAAGTAGTGAGATGCACATTTTTGCCCAGTGTCTGACAGACTGGGTGCAATGGCTCAAGCTCATGTTGGGGCTAGAGAGAGGACTTCAGGGAGCTCTCAAAAAGGTCAACAAAAAGTCAAGTTACAAGCTTCTGCTTGGTCATGTAATTAATATAATAAAGAAGGTAGCAAGTTAACTCTTCCAGTAAAGATGCTTGTGATATGCTGTCTTGCAGCCCTTACTCTCAAGAGTGTGTGTGTGTGTGTGTGTGTGTGGACAAGTGCACAACCATCTGGAGGTATTAACATTACTAGTCTTGCCATTGCTATAAAAAAGTTGCAATGTTAATTATTTTGTGCAGTCCACTGTATCCAAAGCCTTTTTGCCCTATGGTGCCTTCAAAGACAAGCTGACTAGTCCATTGCCACTGCATTTTAGGGACAGATGGCTCAGCTCACTGCAGACCATGTAATGTGAAGACACAAAAGTTATTGCAGCTGTAGTACCTCAGGCAAAAGAGTTTCCAATACCTTCTCTTATGCCCCAAACGTTACACTTTGGTGACTGAGAACTTGATCTTCCCATGTGCTTATGGATATTTCAGGAAAGTTTACACTGATATATGACACCTTCTGTCCTCAAGGCTTACTGTTTTCTCATAGCATTTTGTTTCAGTGCATCTCATTTCTGTGAAAAAACATTCTGCCTGAATTTTGAGGTTATAAATCCATGGGTTCAGTTTGTTTTTCTCAACTTACCTTTCAAAGCTGATGTTAGTTCATTCATATTCCACTGAAGGTATAAATTGTCCCATGTATTTTTGTTTTATATGATGACAGACAAAGGATGTTTTATAGTTTTGGTTCAAAACTCTTTCCATAGCAAGACTGGTGAGTTATGTCCGGTTTTGGGAGCGGGGGGATGGGGGGGTACAAAGATGAGAAGAAAAAGTGCAAGTCAAAAGCTATGGTGCTAGAATGAATCTAATTAAGGAGAAAAATGAAAAATGTAATAATAAAAAAGAAAAGGTTCATCTGGAAGGAGAAGGTCAAACCTGAAGGAAAATAAAAAGGCCAAGGGTAAAAATGTTCAGAAGTGCTTAATTTACATTTTCTGAAATGACTTCTGCAGTTAATATATGTCTCACTGAAAGTCAGTGAGTCTTAAACATCTATGTCGTTCAAAAGTGTTTGAGAATTTGATTCCAAAACCACAGTGTTCTGGGTTCCCAAATGAAGTTGGTAGGTAAAGTAACTGACCTGGTGGATTCAGAGTGCCATCTGACACTGGTGCATGAGAATTTGGTCCAGCCTGAGCTGTTGTAGGAGGCAGAGCCCCTTCAGGCCATCTGAAACCATAAGAAATCTTAACTGTATCTTCTATCTATCATTCCCCTACAACTGGGGGTAGACCCCTGCAAATCTGCAGATATCTGCATTATATCCATGGATATCCACATCCGCAGATACAATGTGGAGTAATATAAAGATTAGGTGACTTGCATAACCTTGGGCAAGTGAGTGCCTCATTTGGAAAAATAACCCAGGAGCCCAGATTGCTTCAAAATTCCTTATCTAACTGCTACACAGTGCTCTTCTTTTGCTGGCAATCCGGAAATTTTGACAATTATAATATTTGCTTCATGCTAGAATATCCAGCCAATATCAGAAACTAAGGCCTTTTCCACAATGGGGTTTCAGTTGCTTGTATAACAGTATAGACTCAATTTACCGTGGCATTGTTCCTTTGGTTTTATTGACCCAGTCATAACGCACTAGTGTAAATTGTGCTTACACTAGAGAGTTGTGACGGTGTATTTATGGTAACAGCTGGTATCCCAATGAAGTTGAGTATTAAATCCAAGTAACTAATGTGTCTAGATCTGGAACACAAAAACCAAAACATTCTAAAAATGTTACAGCAAAATACACCTGGTTCACATTTCAGGATGAATAAAAAGCTCTCATATTAACATTAGATTAATGCATATGGGTGGAGCAAACACTTAATCTGGAATGAATAAAAACTGAAAACAGCAAATCAGTTGTTGAGTCGCCCTACAGAGTGTCATCTGGGTACAATGAGGTCACTAAAGATCAAATGAAATATTCAGACCTGCAATTGTATGACATTAGCCTTTGTTTGAACTGAACAAATCCTGGCTGACTCAAGCATCATTGTGTATACAAGCTGACGTTTCAGCTCTGTATTCCAGTACAGTGTTATAGAAATTAATGGAACACATATAAATGTTGGTCTCTTAGTGAGTTGTCCTGCACTGAAGACTACCAAAGGAGATGTTTTGATTGAAAACATATTTTTTTATAAATTTGATGGCCTTTGGAATTAAAATAATACAAAATGTATTGTCTCCCAAGAATTTTTCTTTAATTACAGATTAGCTTTTGGCCTAAAGGGACCATGTGTATTTTTATTGTGTATAGATGATTCTTTTCAATTTTTCAATTGAGACTCTTGGGATTGGCTGAAAAAAGTTTAGAAATAAATCTAGAATATCTCTCTACTCTGGTATTTCTTCACCTTACTTCTAACAGATGTCTTTGACATAGAATATACAAAAAATGTTGATGAGCTGCTGAAATAGTCCCTCTTTTCTTTCTATTTATGATTCACATCAGTTCAGATCTTGAACTATAATGTAAAATGAGACTATGGATTGATAAATTATTAACTGCCATTTTCTTTTATCAAGTCACATTTTTCAAATCTTATGTAAATGGATGTCACTTAGGCATAGACTAAACACAAGTGGTCATTTATGAGAAGAGAGATGTAACTGATTATGGCTAACTAAAAGTATGCTAATGTTTGCATAGAGAAACAAGCAGCGTTACTCTCTCCATTATAATGTCATTCCTAAAAGAACCACTTTTTAGCACTTTAATTGAGTAGGCAGAATACTTAACTGCCAACACCTCCAGGCCCTTCAGCTGCAGCTACATATAGAAAGCTTGCAGAATCTGTTCATCCTATCTCTGCATAGTATTTAAATTATTTGTTAGTTTAATTGATACACTTAGATGCTGCATGTAAGTCCTTTATTTACACAGTTAATATACAGAGACCTTAAATCCACTGAGTCTTCTATATTATGAGTAAGTAGCAGTAAAGGATTTCCCTTCACTTCACTTTGAGACAGTGATAACAGAAAGAGATCTGGTCACTACTACAGAGGAGCAAAGTGAGGGATCAGAGAGTGTTGCAAAAGGCTCTAATGAAGTGAAGTGGTCTCGGAAACTTGCAGAGAAGTCTTTGAAAAGACTTGCCAAAAATTGTCCATAGCTGGTTCTATTATAATGGTTAAGTTAATTAAATGGTGGCCTTTTTCTTCTAGAGGAACATGTGTTTCTTTTATTAGTGGCAAGCTAATGTGGAAGTGCCATATTTCCTTAGAAATGATTCAGAAAAAAAAATGCTGTGACATCGTTCAGGTGGTATTTTGCCATTTCCTATCACTTGCACTCAAAAATTAGACATGAGCTTGAGAAAATATAATGAAGTGAGCTGGAGAAGCAAACTACTGAATGATGATGTGGCCAGTGCTCTCATCAGTTTGTGTGGAAGGATTCAGCAGGGAATTTGACATAACTTTTTAAAAATAGATTTTACCTACGAGAAATACTCGTGGTATTTCCTAGAGGTTGTCCTCCTTGCAGTCCAATACAGGTTATGTGCTCTCCAAACACTTAAGGCTAATCAGTATTATAAAGAGTCCATTAACTAAGGTTCCCTCTAACATACCTGTCAATGGACTAGCTTCCAACATAAAGTGCTATGAGGAAGACAGATCAGACCATACAAATACACTATGCGGTGATATCACAATTACTATGCATTTCATGGCTTATAATGAGACTCCAGCATTTTATGACTTCACATTCTTAGAATATTTTTAGTGAGCCAAGAAAGAACATAGTTTAGATTTTATTTCACTGACAACAGCCTGGTGTCAGTGAAATCATTCCACAAAGAAATCTATATATAACTCAATCCATTTTTTCTATGAGGTTCGCATTTGAAAGTTATCAATTTTTAACTTAATGAGAAGCTTAGATTCATTTTATTGCAGTTTGTATGTAAGGATTCTTGTTCTTCTCTATCTTTATTCCTCTGTTCGTTAGAGTCATCATACAGTCTTTAAAATCACTGCAAATAATACACACGAGTATTTTTTATATACTAATATGACTTTCCCCTATAGTGATTTTACACAGTGATCATCCTGGAGCTCAACTGAATATTTAGTTTGTTATAAACAGGTATATTTCTTCAAAATCTACCACACTGACACAAAAATATTCCAGAATGCTAGGGAGAGGGGGTTTATCTGGCTAACACACTTTATTATAAATTCATCTGGTACTCATCTGGTACTCAACTACTTGAAGGGTTGCTCCAAGGAGGATGCAGCTCAACTGTTCTTGGTAGTAACAGAGGGCAGAACGAGAAGCAATGGTTTCAAGTTACAGCTGGGGCGGTCCAGGCTGGATATTAGGAGAAACTTCCTTACTAGGCGAGTGGTGAAGCATTGGAATAAGCTGCCTAGGGAGGTGGTGGAATCTCCATCTCTGGAAGTGTTCAAGGCCCAGCTGGACAAAACCCTGACTGGGATGATCTAATGGGAGTGGTCCTGCTTTTTTTGGCAGGGGGTTGGACTAGATGACCTCGTGGGGTCCCTTCCAACCCTATGATTCTATGATTCTATGATTCATGACAATAATACTTGTCAAACTAAATTAATTTCATTGTTGTATGGATGCTGCAACTATATGTGAAGGAATTCTACAATAATTCAGCATTTGTAAGAACACATCATTTTGATGTATAATCTGTTATTTTAGCTGTGCAATGATAGCACTTTGCAATTAAATCCCATTAGTTTAAATATCTAGATTTTAATTTATAATTGAGCTAAAGACCTTTATTTATAACCAGTATACACAGTTGTAGCAGAGAATAACAGAACAGGAGGTGTGAAGGCTTGATAGAAAACTGGTAGCTTCTTTGTGTTTTGCTTTTCTATTTTTTTTCCTTTTGCTTCCCCCCCCCAATTTAATAATTTGTGCCCTATTGAAGTTAAGTTGTCCAAACTCTTTGATTAATGCATACACACAATTGACATTCAAAAAAAAATACTGGGCACACAAATGACCATAATTATTTTTTCCTATTTGTTGGTAAAACTTGTGCTCTGTGTGTGGGTGTAAAAAATAATAAAAACCCTACAAAACATGTACTCCCACCGTGATTATTGAATAATATGTAACAGCATAAAAAACTATAAAGCTTATCCTAGATCCATTCTGTTAACTCTGTAAACATCTCTTGATCTCTACCACTTGTTACTGAGGGTAGTCTGGAATGCATACCAAGATACAGCCATTAGAATTGGTCAGAAACATTCTTCCCTTCCTGTGAAAGCTTGAGATGCTTGCAACATGTGAGAAGTTCCTCCTCACCTCCATTGTCTGTCTTTGTCATTTTAGCACATACAGTACCTCTATTCTTGAAAAATCTAATCTTTTAGTGATTTTTCCCACCAAAATGTTCCTTTATCTTTCTTTTATAAAACTTTGTCTTTTAGTATATTAATACATCTGTTGAAAAAAATAGCTTTAATGTGAATACTTGCATGCTGAACGTACAGCATTAGCTTATGTATTTTGCTGGACTACAGGCAGAGGCCCTTCACTGTGGCCTAGATTCTGAGGTAGAGTGCAGATTACGCTCACCACTGAAATTTGTAAGAGTAGAATAAAGAAAGATGGAGAAATGTTTGATGGGGAAAGTCATTAAGGCCCCAGTACAAGAAAAATCTGAAGTATGTGCTTAAAGCTTTTCTATAGCAAGAACAAAAAGTTCCCCAAGCATTCTCTTGCAAAATTAGCATGGTGGTAGAATTGAGAAGTGTACGTAGTTTTGTAAGCAAGGAGGGACATTTACTGAATTAACATGCATCACAACCTCAGCTAATAATAAGGTACACTTTTAACTATCTTATGTAGTTCCTATGAAAACTCAAAATAGTAACATGAGAAATCCCACCTTGGATCAGATGATGGTCCACATTGTCAATGACAGTGTGCAGGACCAGGTGCTTCAGAGGGAAATGAAGGAAATAGAATAGCAAGTGTTTATGGGAAAAGGAAAATTTCCTTTTAACTCCTAATGTTAGAAGTTGAAACGTGAGGGTCCACTAGCTTTTAATCATAGAATACTAGAGTTGTAGAAGATATCAGGAGGTCATCTAGTTCAACCTCCTGATCAAACCAAGGCCAATACTGTTCCTTTCTTGCACATACATTCCCTCCCTCCGGACCCCCTTTTTGTAGGATCCTTATTCAGTACATTTTAAAACTTGTAGTTTTCATGTTTCAGGGGAAGCTTGCTTGTTTTGCATGTCTATCATCTCATTACTTCCTCATCTCTGCTTGGTTGCTGTTACTTTATGACCTGATCCTATGTTTTACTCCCCCTTGAATTTAGTTTCATTCCTTTCTGTAAGTTCACCCGTCTTTGAAGCATCTGAGGAAGTGGGATCTTCTCCCACGAAAGCTGATGCAAAAAATAAATCTGTTAGTCTTCAAGTGCCACACAACTCCTTGTTTTTTCACTGGACTAGACTAACACGTCTATCCATTTTAAAATAAACTGAAACAAACAGTCGCCATATTGTGTAATCCAGAGTTGTTTGTTTTTAAAAGGCAGGGGTCACAGGCTGGACAAGCCCCCCATACAACTCTCTAAGGCCTAACCCTATCTTGTCTCACTATCCTGCAAAGTCATCAGTCAAAGTAGAACCACCTCAGTCTAACTACTCACGCTCCAGTTCAAGTGAAGGTGCACAGGTCCAAGGCCTTTTCCTCCCAGATACCTCATTAATAAACATTCCATAAATATTTAAATAGGAGGTTTCTGTTCCAGTGCTACACATCTAAGTCTTCTTTGCCTAATTCTTCACTCAAGTACAGCCAAAATATTATTTTCAGACTCTGTCTTGACACTGCATGGAGCCAATTTGAGTCCTGTTACCAGATTTTAGTTAGCTCTGAATGCTTCATTGTTGACACCAATATTAAGTATGGCTGCAGTTTAGCTAAGCAGAACAGACAAAAGGTTGGTAATTATGAGGCTGGGAAGATACACAGATGACACAAAGGGGCAGATACTCAGCTGGTGAAAATATTCCTAATTTTTGACTGTAATATGAAATGATTCAATAACTTTTCCTTTTGCCATCATTTTTTTCCCTTCTATGGAAGGTAGACACGACCACAACTTTTAGTTATCTTATAAACACACCAAGGAATATATCATGTTTATATCATGTTGAATTAATAAATATTTATTGGAGAAGTGATTTGAATGTGAATCTCTGACCCCCAACAGGAGTGCTTTAACTATTGGGCTATAAAGTCAATATATATCTTTGGCCCAATAGGTATTTAATAATATGTAATGGAATAGCTTCACTTGTAGATGTTGAGAAACCTGTCTGCTCAGTCTGATTCAGTCCAGGGAACTGAATCTGCATCTCTCATATCCCAGATAAGTGCCCTCACCAAGAGGTTGTTATGGTAGAGGATGCTCTTATTTTAACAAGAAATTCCATTCCAGCTTTGAGAAACATTGTTACTTGACTGAACAAAGACTGATTTCAACAAATTTACATTAAACAAGAAATACACAGTCAAAAAATTCCTGATAACCTCTGGTTAGACTAGATGATAATCTTTTGAAATTATGTAATATTAGAAACTTTATATTTTGCAGATTGCCTCAAATTCCACCTTTTCATTTTCATATAAAGATGGAGCACATCTCTATACTTCTACAAATCTCAAAAAGAAAAAGAAAATAAAATAAATGGCAAAGCAATTTGGAGGATGATTTTAGACGACTACCTAAACAATGAAAGTTCTTTGAAATATTAGAATGCTGAACTGTAATACAGTCTAGCACCAAACAATCAAGTTGTAATGGTTATTAAGATGTCTAGTATAACATGCTCTCTTTACTTCATTATATTTAATGCATATTTGAGGTATTTAAATATGTGTGTGTCAATATATTATCACATTCAAATCCACTACAAGGAATATTCTTCCTTTGAGTTAGTGGCAGGCACATTTGTAAATATTAATACATTTTTGCTCACTATGAGATGCTGGTTTTAATAAATATTAGCTATTTCAGAAAGTTACAGGCTTTGTCCACACAATGCTTTTAAATTGAAACAATGACCATTCTTTCAATTTAAAAGTTGTCCTGTCCGAAGGACATTTCATTATTTCAAAATGGCAAGCCTCATCATTTCGAAATAATGAACCTTATTTCAAAGTAGTAAAACCTAGGCTGAAATCGAAATAGCCATTATTTCAAAATGGTTGTTTCAAAATAATGCCGTTCTGATGTGTTATTTCAAAATAACCATTATTTTGATTTAACATTTTTGCCCTCTTCCTTCCCAGGGTGCCTTCCTTTTTCTATATATTGGCTGACAACATGGCCCGGCCAGAGGCCATGTTGCCACACCTGCCATGCTGCCCCTCTCCTGATTCGAAATAGCAAGTCCTGTGTCCAGACTTGCTATTTCAGTTTTTGAGGTTTTTGCTTATTTTGCTTTAAGTTAATTCAAAATAACAATTTTATTTCAAATTAACTTATTTCAAAATAAGCCTCTACATGTGGACATAGCCACAGTATTTGAATGTCTCTAGTAATTTGCGTAGGACTCATTTCTGGACTACCTTACCTCTCCTATACCTGGGTGAGATTAAACCCCCTCCCATTCATGTGGACTAGTGGGGGTGAGGAATCAAAGAATCTTTGGCTCCATTCCCAGCTAAGGTGCCACACAGTGCAGCTAAGATGGTACACTGTACAAAGTAGCCTGTCTAAGGCATAGAAAGTGGTAACCAGCATGTTATTGTTAAAATTTAGTGTTCAGCTTGCTCTGGAACAGTGCAGAAACATATTTCCACTTGTGGGGGGTTTCTGGCAAAGTGATGAGTATCCATAATTTACAATCTCAGAAAGTAATAACTGTTTTTTGCTGCTGAAGAGCACTGTTAACCAAGTACCTTCTGCTATAGAGGTGGTTGTGTCAAGGAGCTAGCAGCATGCTATTTTCCACATTATGTCTCAGTGAATAATTGCACAGCATGCCTGTGAATATTCATGATAGCACTATTTTCTACCCGCTTTTAGATGATGCCAGCATAACACTGAAAGAGGATAAAATGAAAAGCTCTGTGTATGTTAAGTCCTTAATAAGAAGGCATGTGAGTGATTGTGTCTCCCTTTATTTCCCTCTAAAACCACTGCAGTAAGCCCATGCTGTGTTTTGGAAGTTCCAGTTAGACTGAAATAGTAGAAAAAAAAACAACAAGGAGTTGTGTGGCACTTTAAGACTAACAGATTTATTTTTCGCATGAGCTTTCGTGGGACAAGATCCCACTTCCTCAGATGCTTCAAAGATGGGTGAACTTACAGAAAGGAATGAAACTAAATGCAAGGGGGTGTAAAATAGGATCAGGTCATAAGGTAACAGCAAATCAGAGCAGTTTACAGGCTCAAACCATGGGAAGCCTGAAGTCAAATTACCCTTTGTAATGGGAAAAGAACCCATAGTCTTGATTCAGTCCTGCTTTCACAGAATTTAGCTTGCGTATTAATTCGAGTTCAGCTGTTTCTCTTTGAAGTCTCGATGTCCGAGGTACATCTCTACTGACAGTCGTTAACAAATCCATCATCGAGTGATTAGGAAGATGGAAGTGCTCAGCAACTGGTTTCTTTGTTCTTTGGTTTCTGATAGCAGCTCTGTGCTCATTCAGTCTCTTACGGAGCAATTGTCCTGTTTCTCCAATATATAAGGTGTTAGGGCATTTCTTGCACATGATGGCATAGACCACATTAGTAGATGAGCAGGTAAATGAGCCTTTGATGGAGTAGCAGGCTTGATTAGGACCTATGATGGTGTCTGTTGTGCAGATATGTGGGCAGACTTGGCAGCGTGGTTTTTTGCAGGGGTGTGTGCCTGCTTCAATGTTCATGTTGTTAGATCTGTAGCACAGGTAAAGAATAGGTGTCTTGGGATGAGACTTGAGGAAACGTTGTTCTAAGTCGCCCTTTACAAAGGAGGTGCAGTTGTCATCATGAATAAATTAGATTATGACCAGGAGGCTTATAAACAACTCTCCAACACAACCTTCTACAGACCATTTTCCTCTGACCCCATTGAGGAATACCAAAAGGAATTACAACGCCTACTCAAGAAACTCCCTAAGACAGCACAAGAATGTATAGAGACAGAAACACCACCAGAACCACGGCCAGAGGTGTTCTATCTACTACCTAAAATCCATAAAAAAGGAAACCCTGGATGCCCCATCATCTCAGGCATTGGCACTCTTACTGCCAGCCTATCTGGCTATGTGGACTCCCTCCTCAGATCGTATGTTATCAACATCCCCAGCTATCTTCAAGACACCACAGACATCCTAAGGAAAATACAGTCCATTGGATAACCCTGAAAACACCATTCTGGCCACTATGGATATAGAAGCTCTTTACACCAACATCCCACACAAGGATGGATTACAAGCTATTAGAAGAACCATCCCAGATGATGACACAGCACAGCTTGTGACAGAACTTTGCGACTTTGTACTCACCCACAACCACTTCAGATTTGAGGATCATTTATATCTCCAATCAGTGGCACTGCTATGGGCAACCGCATGGCCCCACAATATGCCAACATGTTTATGGGCGACTTAGAACAACATTTCCTCAAGTCTCATCCCAAGACACCTCTTCTTTACCTGTGCTACATTGATGACATCTTTATCATCTGGACACATGGCAGGGATGCTCTTGAAGATTTTCACAGAGATTTCAATAATTTCCACGACACCATCAAATTGAGCCTGGAACACTCCACACAGGAGATCCACTTTCTTGACACTACAGTACAAATCAGGGATAGACGCATCACCACCACCCCATACCGAAAACCTACTGATCGGTATAGTTACCTACATCCTTCGAGCTTCCATCCTAAACACACCACACGATCCATTGTCTACAGCCAAGCCCTAAGATATAACCGCATCTGCTCTGATCCCTCAGACAGAGACAGACATCTTGAGGATCTCTATCAAGCATTCTTGAAACTACGGTACCCACCTGGGGAAGTAAGAAAACAAATTGACAGAGCTAGACGGGTTCCCCAAAGTCATCTACTACAGGAGAGACCCAAGAAAGAAAGCAACAGAACACCACTAGTCACCACGTACAATCCTCAAGTCAGACCTCTGCAAAAGATCATTAAGGACCTACAGCCTATTCTAAAAGATGATCCCTCTCTCTCTCAAGCATTAGGAGACAGACCACTCCTTGCTTATAGGCAGCCCCCTAATCTTAAACAGATACTCACCAGCAACTACAGATCTAACAACAGGAACATTGAAGCAGGCACACACCCCTGCAAAAAACCACGCTGCCAAGTCTGCCCACATATCTGCACAACAGACACCATCATAGGTCCTAATCAAGCCTGCTACTCCATCAAAGGCTCATTTACCTGCTCATCTACTAATGTGGTCTATGCCATCATGTGCAAGAAATGCCCTAACACCTTATATATTGGACAAACAGGACGATTGCTCCGTAAGAGACTGAATGAGCACAGAGCTGCTATCAGAAACCAAAGAACAAAGAAACCAGTTGCTGAGCACTTCCATCTTCCTAATCACTCGATGATGGATTTGTTAACGACTGTCAGTAGAGATGTACCTCGGACATCGAGACTTCAAAGAGAAACAGCTGAACTCGAATTAATATGCAAGCTAAATTCTGTGAAAGCAGGACTCAATCGAGACTATGGGTTCTTTTCCCATTACAAAGGGTAATTTGACTTCAGGCTTCCCATGGTTTGAGCCTGTAAACTGCTCTGATTTGCTGTTACCTTATGACCTGATCCTATTTTACACCCCCTTGCATTTAGTTTCATTCCTTTCTGTAAGTTCACCCATCTTTGAAGCATCTGAGGAAGTGGGATCTTGTCCCACAAAAGCTCATGCGAAAAATAAATCTGTTAGTCTTAAAGTGCCACACAACTCTTTGTTGTTTTTTTACTGGACTAGACTAACATGGCTATCCCTTTTGAAATTGAAATAGTAGGTTCTTGGTTGAATACGTCTAATAGAGACTCTCTCCAAAGGTTTTCAGAATGCAGAACTTGTCTTCATTATTAGTCTGTTCATCCCTGACTATGGTATCTAAATAGTATAATGAACATATTTGAAAAGAACAAGATAAATACTAATATGCTTCCTAGATCTAGAATTTGGTATTAATGCCATGCTAATAGATTAGACCATTATGTGGAAGTATTACATTTTGCTTGCTCTTGGTGATTGATTAGTTTTCATGCTCTTTCAAATAAGAAGTGCTAAGAGGTACAGAAAGATGGAAGATACCTCGTGTGCTATTGTTTACCTTTGCTCTTTTATTTAGGACCTCTTCAGGTTCAAAAGACATCAGTACCTGATGTGATCTGGATACCCAAATAGTTATTAGTAGATTAACAGGAAACCCCTAGTAATTGTGTAATTTGTAAATATTTAGTAATTCATCTGCAAGTTCTTGTGTTTTGGAGGCACTTATTACAAACTTTGAGGTATGGGCTGTGCTTTTTTTTTTTTTTTTTTTTTTTTGGAGAGCTGTTTTCTAACTGAGAGTACTTCTACACATGAAATGGGCACATATGGTTAATTTCAGTTAGTCTTCCCTGCAGATATTAAAAAAGTGACTATTGTGCAATCCTTCCCCATCCACATTAATGTTGCCAGCATTATGGCCAATGGTAGTGGCCACTCAAGAGGTGTTTGGCAGCAATAGACTCCAGATGGTGAACTCAGAAATTTGTCTTCACAGCAGCTGCAGCATCTGGATCTGTGCTGATCATCTCATTGAGCTCTATTCAGTCTCCTGTGATCATTTTTCTTTTTGAAATTGCCATGGGTATTAAATGACTTTGGGGAGGGTTTTCTTTTCCATCACTAGATGTTTGTTTGCCATTCTTTCTATCCTCTTCACAACATTTGAAGACGTTAAACTGAAGTGGTAAAATATGAACTATACTTTTAGTGCTTATCAATTGTTTCAAATTGGGGAATACTTGCTCTTGAAGGATTATATTTAAAATAGCTCCAGTTATTGCCCTAACAGATTTGACTGATAATACAGGGTATGGTTGTTCTTTCCTTATTAAAATCCTGGGAGGCGACTAAGGGGAATGAAAATGGCAATGTTCCTCATATCATTATGATGGGGACAGGTTTTAGCTCCATACAGAACAGGCCTGGGGATTTGCCATTGATATCAGTAAAGTCAGGATTTCACCTCAAATCTGACAATTCAGAAAGCAGCATAATTACTTAACAATGATACCCTGAGTTACTCAGGTTCCCCAATCAAGGGCACCCACTGGGATAGTATCTGAAGTGCTGCAGAGTTGGAGCTATGAATTCCTAAATCTTTGATTTATGAAGTAATTTTTCCCGTGCTTCTGCCTGGATTAAGTAGAAGTAGCTCATTTGTTTATATGTAACACTGGAGTATTACTTTATAATTAGCTGTAGAGGAAGCCCAAACCCAAATCTCATTATTTGTTATGTTTCTAAACCCATAATAACTTTTATAACTTCACTTATCAGCTAAAAGCATCTCACTTTTGTATGATTTGCTGTGGAATCCTTTGACGATAGCTCTCTGAAAAACAGTAAGTGATTTCAAGTAATAAGCATGGCAATTGTTTTGCTCTACTCCAACTGTTTGCCTATTGAAAGCTCATTTTATTTGTGTATCTAAAAGAAAATAGAAAAATAGTTCATGTTAATATTAGACTTCACAGAGCATTTATCTGAGTCTCTCATTCTATGTAGTGTGCTGACTCAAATGTCTTTTGAGTCAGCACAATTCAAAAGAAAAAAGGAGCTTTCATCTTCCCACAAGATTATATCTTAAATCTTCTATATGCAATTACAGATTCGTTAAGATTATTGCAAAATAATAGAGAGGGCTTGTACAAATTGACACTGAAATAACTAAATGCTTTATAGAGCTCTGAAAACTAGTAAAAATATACTGTTTAAAAGTAAATAGAGCCCTCAAAATAAATCCCACAAAATAGTATTTTATAGCAACTACTAAATTAAAGCATTAATCTACCATAAAATCATATGGATTAGCCACTTTATAATCATTAATAGGTAATGGGAAAGTTATTTAAAACGGAATTTTCATTGAAAAAGGAAATAATGCATAATTTGCATACTTTTTCTCTCAGACAGTACTGATAGAAAAGGAACAGACAGAAAGAGAGTAAAAATCAGTTTTCCCTATTATAATGTTTCAAGATGTTCACTTTCTGTAGTTTCCTGAAGATGTGCTAGTTTTAGACCAGGGGCGTCCAACTTTTTAGGGTGAGGGGCAACATTGCAATTCTTTTCTCAGTTGGGGAGGTGAGAAAATTTTGATAGATAAGACATAGAAATCAATCTTATTAATAAACTTTAATAAAATAGTGATTAGTGTGCTATTTGGCATTGCTTTTGCTGGCACTGTGTACAGAGGACAAGGGAGGCAGGGGTGCCTGTATGAGGGGGCAAGGTAGAATGTGGGGAGCTAGGCAAGACAAGGGAGCATGGCAGAGGAGGGGAGGAAAAAAGGCTGGGGTGGGGGGAGCAGAGCAACTGGGTAGCAGGACTCAGCTACTTCATGACAGGGACCTCACCAACTCTGTGCTCTTCACCCCCTGCTAAGCACTGCTCAGGGAAAGGAGAACAGTGCTGGGGAGAGGGAGAGGAGAATAGAATCAGACAGAGATAGGACAGAAACCCTGGCAGTTCTTCAGGGGTCACAGGTTTTGGCATTGGGCATCTCTGTACCAGAAACATTCATGGGAAGCAATCTCTACAGAACAGTTTTTGCCACTAAGGTCATGGAAAGGACAGGTGTCCTGGGGTCAGGTGTGTGGCAGGAGAGCAGAACGGGGGTGGGGGGTGGGGGGGTGTCCAGGTCAGGATTTTAAACTGCTCAGGGCATTCCCCCTTTACCTGCCTCCTGCTCACCTGAAACGGGCTGAATCCAGCCCTTGAACAGTTTTCTGGCCATGCCACACCTCTCTGTAGCTGTGCTATGCACTGGACAGGAAATTGACAAGGGCCCTGGCCAGCCCCAACTCCCAGGCTCTTGCAGCAGCATTCTGTGGGCCGGATTAAAGCCTTTGGAGGGCCAAAGTCTGACCCCCTGGGCCACAGGTTGGGCAAGCCTGTTTTAGACTGTGTGACTGGTCTACTTCTATTTTTTTAAATAGAAATCTAACTTAAATGGGAATTTTGTCCAATTTACAAATAAGACACTCCTAGTTACCAACATGACATGAATTAACAAGACTGCATTTCTGGATGAGCATAGTTACATTCCATTTTGATGAGGCAACGTTTATGAATGCATCCAAGAGAGATTTTAGAGGGAAAGAATAAAAGATGGTCATTCTGTCCAAGGGTGGCCCCATCTATCACGTTCCTGTTACTACTGTGGAATGAAATGCTGAGATGGTTGCAGATAAAAATGTGGCTGCCAAATAAACATTTGTGGTAGGAACACAGATTGTGCATTTGCATTACTGTCTATTACAATTTGTATTATAATACCTAGATGCCCCAAACAATCTGGACCCCATTGTACTGCAGGACTGTCTCATTGATGTGTAGATTTCTGTATTCATGCACTCCATTTTTCATGTTTCATTTTCCCCCATAATTCTATTATTTCTAAACTTTCACCTTTTAGATTTTTGAATCTTAAAAAGGAAACACTTCTGGTACCAGATTGCAGGAATGCACTCAATATGCGCTGTGGCATAATGGCATATATATCTCATATTTTGTAATTTCACAGTCCTTTTGCAAATCCAGCATTTCCCTATTTCAACCAATCAGTGCACAAAGGCTTACACCGTATCCCAAATCGTATGTATATTTGTCTTCTCCAAGAAAAGCTAAAAGCAGTCCTTAATTAAATTTTATGTTTGTGGCTGGAGAAATTGAATGGTCTACTGCTGGTGTTAAAATAACTGCAGAACCCTTAGTGACATTAAGACAACTTTGCAATAGAAAACCAGTTCAGTCATTTTACATTATAAAGCATTCCCAAAGAATTGTTAAAAAAGCAATGATTGGTTTCATTCATGCATATCAGCACCCGTTCCTTTACTGATCAGTAGAATAAACTCTATGTTTCTAATAGACCATTGTAGATATTATGTAATGCACCAAGCATGAAATAACCCTAGACAGACTTACAGTCACAAAAAAAAAGGAAACAAAACATTAACAACAATTAAATATTGTGAAAGGAAAGCAATATCCAGGTGCCTATATTTCCATCTCTCCATGAGGAGCATAATTAGAGTTCTCTGCACTGAATTTTAAATTCCAGGAAAGAAACACTTCAAACATAAGAATGACCTCCATTTCAATTTTTGTTTTTTTAAGCACAGTATGTGCTTGCCATTGTTCTGACTGGAAGAAAATTCATCACTTCTTTGTGGTATATTTGCATTATTTGTTGCCTCTGAATTTTACCATTTAGACATGGTATATAGCCTAACTTTTATAGTTAAACTAACAGATGAGTTTTTCAGTCAAAGAAAATAGGTAATAGCTTAATGCAAAACTTGCTTTCCTTCCCCACCCTGTTGTGAAGGCCTTCCTTCCTCTGTAAATTAAGTAGTTTGTTTAAATTTCAGCACATCAATTTGCCTTGTTTAAATTATGTATATACAACTTGTTGGTCAGAGTCACTTAATTTGTATTCACCAATTGTGCAGTTTAACTGGGATAGGGGAATTTTGGCAAAAATTCTCAAAGTGTAATAATTCATTATCTGTAAGAATTTTTTGAGACAAAGTCTGTGATTTGATTTTCCAAGAAAATGAGTGGATTATCCTAAGAACCATCTTAGTATTGATTATGTTTTGCTGCTGCTGCTTATAAATCTTTTTTATTTAACCATCAGATAGTAATACAATGATAGACACAAATGGAGCTCAGCTCTTTAAAATTCTTAGATGTTTAAAGAAACCATCTAGAATGAATATCTATAGTGACACCAAGCTGGGGGGAATGGTGGACACACTGGAGAGCAGGGACAGGATTCAGGGAGACCTAAACAAATTGGATCAGTGGGCCAATAGAAATCTCATGAGCTTCAGCAAGGACAAGTGCAAAGTCCTTCACTTGGGACAGAAAAACCCTATGCACTGCTACAGGCTGGGGAGTGATCGCCTAAGTGGCAGCTCCATAGAAAAGCACCTGGGGATGGATCATGGTGGATGGAAAGCTGGATATGAGTCAACAGTGTGCTCTTGCTGCCAAAAAAGCCAATGGCATACTGGGCTGCATCAGTAGAAGTGTTGCCAGCAGCTTGAGATGTGATTATTCTGCTCTGTTTGGCACTGATGAGGCTGCACCTGGAATACTGTGTCCAGTTTTGGGCTCTCCACCACAAAAAGGATGTGGACATATTAGAAAGAGTCTAGCAGAGGGCAACAAAAATGATCAAGGAGCTAGAGCACAAGACTTATGAAGAGAGACTGAAAGAACTAGGCTTATTTAGCCTGCAGAAGACAAGACTGAGGGGAGATTTGATAGCAAACTTCAGCTGCTTGAAGGGATGCACTAAGGAGGATGGGGCTTGGCTGTTCTCAGTAGTAACAGAGGAAAGAACAAGGAGCAATGGTTTAAAGTTGCAGCTGGGGAGGTGGAGATTCGATTTTAGGAAAAACTTTCTTACTAGGAGGGTGGTGAAGCATTGGAATGGGCTATCTAGGGAAGTGGTGGAATCTCCATCTTTGGAGATATTTAAGGCTTGGTTAGACAAAAAACCCTGGCTGGGAGAGTTTAGTGAGAGTGGTCCTGCTTTTTTGGCAGGGAGTTGGACTAGATGACTTCATGAGGTCTCTTCTAACCCTATGATTCTATGATTCTCTTTGGTAAATGGGCAAACTGGATTCTATGAGTCTACAGGTATTGGGGAAGGGTCCCAATGCCTGTAGGACAGAAGTCCCCAGTGTGGTATCTTGGGACAGGGGGTGGGCTGCTCACTGGGGGACCATCGCCAAAGTGGCTGTAGAGTGCACACCCATTGCGGATTACACATAGGAGACTGGTGAGGACTGACTGAGTGGTCACCTAGCATAGTGGGGTGAATTAGGGTGTGGGAGTGGAGATCAGGAGGTGACAGCAGCACACCAGACCAGATTCTGTAAGGGGAAAATCACACCCCTGATCCACAAAGCTGGTCATTTCATCATAGAAAGCTATCAGGTTGTTCAGCCAGGATATATCCATGCTGACAGTTCCAGATCACCTTTCTCTCATGGTTTTTCCAGGGGCTGAGATGAGGCTAACTAATCTGTAGTTCTCCACATCATCTTCTCACCTTTTCTAAAGGGGAGCACTATATTTGCCTTTTTTCCTGTTGTCTGAGGTCTCCCTCAGTCGCCACAAGTTTTCAAATAACGGCCAATGATTCTGCAGTCACATCAGCCAACTTCCTAAGCACTGTTGGATGTCCTGCACGTGGCCCCATGGACTTGTGCCTGTTCAGCTTTTCTAAATAGTCTTGAACCTATTCTTTCATAGCTGAGGGGTGCTCATATCACTCCCATACTGTGGTACCCAGTGCAGTAGTATGGAAGTTGACCTTGTTTGTGAAGACGGAGACAAGAAAAACGCTGAATACTTCAGCTTTTTTCACATCATTTGTCAGTAAGGAACTCTCACTTTCCCTGACCTCCTTCCTGTTGCTAACATACCTGTGGAAACCTTTCTTGTTATCCTACCCATCCCTTGCTAGCTGCAATTCCAACTGTGCTTCATTTAGCATATGTGTACTATATATGTTGATGTTGTTTCACAATTTAACAATTAACTGTACCCATAACATATTTGCAATATTCATGTTAGAAACCCTGATCCTAAAGGAATAAAGAAGCTACCAGTTTTCTGGAAATATCAGCTATAAACCAGTCTAAAAATAGTTTGCACCTGATTTAAATATACTTGGAGAACATGGCCAAATAATAACTACTGACTGGGGAGACTATAGGAAAATAATTAATGTGATAGGGAAGCCACAATAGCATTAAACTATTTAAATGTATGAGAAAAGTGTTTCAAGGAATTCTGCTGACTGAATGTCAATGCATATTTAGTGTTTCTGAATCTGAGTAGGCACATTGTACCACAATATTTTCCACTTGTTGAAAAGGACAAACTAAGGCTGGATCAGATAGGCATCTCTGTGTGAACAGCTCCTCTGTGATTCAATGCACAATTGGGGCCATAAATGGTAAAAATTAAGAAATATTTCAACATTTTAATTTATTGCGATGAGACAGCAAACCCTTCTTATCCTGCATTGTAGCGTTATCACTTATCAGCATTAAGTTTCTAGCACTGTTGGCATACTATCCCAGCTTTGCTATTTTAGTAAATATGCCGGATTTTGCCTTTTACAGTTTGATTCTGATCAACAAGACTGAAAGTATAACTGTACCAAGACATTGGCTGCAGTGTTCATCTTTAAAAATACCTCCTCCCCAATCTCCGTGCTAGAAGATGTAATCAATTTAATTGCATCACTTAACTACAAATTTTCCTCCTTGGAATCTTAAACTTAGAAATTAGGAAATTGCACATTGTTTTGAGTATTACATTTTTTTCATTGTTTTGAGTTTAACCTTGGTTCTTTATTTATCATAAGTGCAGGGGCTTTGATGCCCCAGGGAAGGGCCAGGGGCACAGGCCCCAGCCACACCCCCTGGCCATGGGCCATGCCCCAGGCCCCAACTTTGCGCTCCGGCCAACCTGGCCTTGGGCACCTTGTGCCACCATCCTGGCCCCAGATCCCTGGCTGGGGACAGGGCAGGGAGCATCAGCCGCTGCGGTGGGTGGCCCGGGCTAGGATGGGGCTGGAAGCGGCCACAGCCACTGTGGGTGGCCGGGCCCTGGATCTCCTGCTGGAGACCAGAAGAGGCAGGGGCTGAGTGCCAGGACTCAGGGCACTGGCGCTGGGATTTAGGGCACGAGCCCCATGTGCCTAGCGCTAGCGACACCCCTGCATAAGTGTAGGAGACTATTAAACAGCCCACCTCCCGAAACAATGAGATATGCAAGTCCTCTAAGGAATTCAAAAGACCTGCTGGAAGAGCTTTTGCTTTGGCTAAGAATGTGTGAAAGAAATACCACAGAAGTTGACATGCATGGTATGTCTCAATGAAGTGTGTCAATCATGCAGCACCCAGGCCAAATGCAGCCCACAAACCTCTTCCATCTGGCCTGTGAATGCATTCAACAGAACAGCATTCTGGCCCTAATAGAACGATAGAAAGAGAGAGAGTGGTCTGGCATATCTAGTGTTCCACAATGCCATAAGTGTGTCTTATCTCATGACATCATGGAGCAATGAGCATACATGACTGCACTCAGCAAGATCACACTTTCTGCCTGAGAGAGAGACCATCACAGATCATAGTTTCACATACACAGCATTCTGTGATGTTGTGAGAGTGCCCTAGTATTTTGATTTGTGGTATGCACAGTCTGCTTGAAGTGCATTTACATCAAATGGTCTGCCAATGAGTTTGACCCCTGGGCTAAATACTTACTGTAGATGCACCCTATGTTCAAGGGAGGGATTCTCTTCTCAGTGTTCTTCCTCTCTAAGAGGCAGTTGCTAGGTTGACTGAAGAATTCTTCCATTGGTATAGCACTGTCTACCCGGAGGTTAGGTTGGCATAGCTACATCTCTCAAGGGTGCAGATTTTTCATATGCTTGAGAGATATAGCTATGCTGATGTAAGATTCCATTATAGACCAGTCAACAGAAAGGCAGAAGGACCAGAAAAAGAGATGTAGCTGGAACTAGCAGCAAGCACAACCCTGATGGGTGAGGGGGGGGGAACACAGAGAGAGAGAGAGATTCATTTTGCAGGGAGAGCAGGAGGAAGGACTAGCTAAACAAAAAATTTGGTGTTGTGAGCAAGGAAATTGTCTGCTGGTTTTTCATTCTTTATGTTTATAGAAAAATGTCTTTATACATGATTTGTAAACAAACAGGATTGCAGTAAAGATGCCAGATTCCATTATCAATTTATTTTCTGAAGTGGAACAAACTATGATCTCAGCTAGCTGTTCCAATCAAAAAGGGAACCACCATTTTTTCTCTCTTGAACAAAGTTCAATGTTCATAACTCAACAAATTATAGAGGGAGCTCTAAATGCACAAGAGTGTTAGAGTGAGACTATAGCACTGGCCTTGTTGATCAGTAACTGATTTGGGGTCTCTGCAGTTATCTTCCTACTGGAAGGAAATATTGCTGACAGGCATTCTCTCAGGGAATTTATGTACAAAATGGGCACATCATATCATGTGTAGCTGTTTATAAACTTGCACACTAATTCTATTTGTTGAAGTCTGCTGTGAGAAACAATGTTCTTCTCGCTCTGTGTGCTGTTCCTTCTCTTTTGTGCGTCTGCTTAGCTCAAAATCACTAGCTTCTGACAACAGTGTTTCTATTCCCAAAATAAGCATGTCGTACTTTTGCTGGGTTGATTAGTAACCCTTCTTTTGTGCCCTGCTGTTCAACAGAAAGCTTAGGCAGGTTTGATTGTATTGAACTACCATTGAATTGGATTACTCTCCTATTCCCCTTCCAATAAGTACACCATCTGGGTTGAACACTGACTACCCAGGCATGGTAGTTGTAGGTATCCTCGAAGGGGTCTCTGATTGGGTATTTAACCTACAAAATCTTAAGGGGGTGGCTAGGTGGGCCAGTTAACTGCGAAGGTTGCACCTAGAAGAGCAGCCAAGGAGCAAGAAGAGATGAAGCTCAGCTGGATGGAAAGAGGAGGGACCTGTGTAAAGCCCAGTGGCTGAGAGAAAAAGAGCTGCAGAGACAGCAACAGGGTGCAATCACTCTCAGAGTGAGAAGAGACAAAGTTGGAAGTAGCCAAGCAATACAACAGAAGGTTTGAGAATTTGTAGGCCTTGATTGCTTGTGGTAGAGTTCCTGGCTGTACCTCAGTTTAAGTGGCAGGCCTGGATTCCTGCAGGCACTGGGAAAATGTCATCTTTGCTATGTGTACTCCCTCCCCACTGAATGGAAAAGCTACAGTAAATTAAATGGGGGGCCAAGCCATGAAGCTGAGTCCCAAGAGTGTGGGAGAGAATTAGCAAGGGTGATGAAAAGACGTAAGACTGGCAAAATGAATCCCTACATGTGGCCAGAAGACAGTGCTTCAGCGGTGAGTAGAGTACCCCAGGACAAGGTTCTCTATCACCTAACCATTTCAATGAAGACTTGAATACTGAATATTTATATACATCCTTATATACAGCTTATATACATGTGCCTGTCCTTACACAAAAGCTCTTAAGATGTTAGTAAGGTATGACTACTGACTACTGTGTAAATCTTCTCATTTCATTCCTACTTCTTGCAGCCCTTGTCCTTCCACTGTGTAAGGTTTGTCCATCTGTTGTATCTTACATAATCCAAAACTGTGGGCACTGTGAAGCAGAGACTTTGTACTTTTTGTTTGAACAGCACTCAGAAAAATGAGATTCTGATCTTTGATTTGGGCCTTTGAGGCATTTCTGCAAGAAAAAAAAATGCTTCCTAGATTATAAACAGAACTGGGCAAACATTCCGCCAAATAGTTTATTCGCTGAAAAAATGAATTTTGGTTGACATATGAGTGCTCACAAATTCACCAAATAGTTTCAGCCAAAACAAACTAAAACCAAATATAAAAGCATCCCTTGTGACTTTAACTGAATGGTTAGAGGCTTCAGCTGGAAGGTGAGAAACCAGGGTTACATTCTCTACACTAGTGGCTAATTAATTAATTATACACAGAGCAGCTTCAATGGGAGAGACTGAGAGATATGCCTCAAAATAGCCCATCCTTTCAATGTGGGAAACCTAAATAATTACCAGGGTTGTAACTATGGTAAGGCAAATGGGGCAAAGCCCCAGGTGCAAATTTGAGAGGGTGCCAGTCTCATCAGACCCTTCCTGGCCCTGAAGAGGAATGCACCTTAAAGCCACATTGCTCAGGAGGCCAGGGAGGGCACTCCCCGCCCAGCTCTAGCCACACTGGGCACTGCCTAACTCCGTTGCCCAGCTCAGAGTGACCGGGGCACCCCCCACCCGGCCCTGGCTGCACTTGGCCGCTGGCAGGAAGCAACTCCTCCCCCCTGGCTCTGGCTGCTGCGGGGGGTGGATGGCAAGAGAGCCCCCCCCCCATCACTGAGACAGATGGGCACAGATCAGGGCCCAGGTGGGGGTGGGGAGCAGCACATTTGGGGCTGCTTGCCCTGGGCATACAAATCCATAGTTATGGCCCTGATAATTACTATGGCAGGGTGCGGGCGGAGGGGTGTATACAATTTAAATATTGATAAAACATTGAGCTTTTTTGCAGTCTTCCAAAATTCTGCAGTGTTTCAGTGTTTCAAGACTTCATCAGAATCATGGATAATGGTCTAGACAGATCTTCAAATGACACTTTAAATATATACTTCTAAGTTATCTGGGCCTGTTGATTTAATATGTGTAGCTTTAGTATCTACCGTGTAACACACTTATGAGTTATAGTTGGAATCTATCATCATCATCTTCTTCTTCATCGTCATCTTATTTACGTATACTTCATCTGGCTTTTTCCAAATACAAAACAGAATATGTACTAAATGTTTCTCCTTTCTCTGCATTGTTAATTAAATGGTATAATTTCTATCTAATAATGGACCAATACTACTGTTAATATTCCTTTTGTTCCTAATACATTTTTTGGAAAAAAAAAAAGTATCCTTACCTCTGCCGACCATAGATGCCTTCTTAAGTTCTTCGACTTACTATATTAATTTGCTATACTGATATCTAGCTATTAGTTGCTTTCACTTCCCCTCTGATGTAGGCTGGTCTCTAAACCAGTCGTGTGGCGCTTTAAGACTAACAGATTTATTTTTCGCATGAGCTTTCATGGGAGAAAGCTCATGCGAAAAATAAATGTTAGTCTTAAGTGCCACATGACTCCGTGTGTGTGTGGTTTTTTTGTTTTTGTTTTTTTGGGGTTTTTTTGCTGGACTAGACTAACATAGCTATCCCTTTGGAAATATTCTAAACCAGTGTGGCCCTCTTTCCTGATTGTGAGATTTTTGGATATCTAGTAAAATGTTCTCAAGCAGTTCAAGATTATCATTCAAATAGTTGTTAGAATTCTTCCTTCCAACTGATTTGGCTCATAATTGTATTCAGTTTTATGAAACTGCCATGTTAAGTCACTAAGTATGTTATCATGGTTTCAACTTCATTCTATTTGCATTTCCTGTTTGCACATCAGAAGTGTAATCAAGTCATGATAACCTGTACCCAGGGTACCACGATATTTTGTGACCAGTTGTTCTTAATCTATCAAAATGAAATCTAATACAGAATTCATGTTGGATGCAACACTTTTTGATTTATAAAATTGTCGTCTCTAACATCTTGAAATTGTGATGGTGTTTTAGTGCCAGCAACGTGAGACTTGCAGTATGCATCCCTCAGACTGAAATCCCTTATGATAATTCATTTTTTCCTCTGCATTGTAGAACGGTGCTTTTAGAGTTAATTATTCTATTCCCATGTCTGATTTGGTGATCTGTAGCAGACATCATCTTATACTTCATCTTTTGCTTTATCTGCTTAGAACATAATCCATAAGCATTCAAGATAATTTGCTTCCAAGTTGTCAATGACTTAGAAACAGGTAATGCCACTTTTGGGCATAGAATGCCTCTCCTACCTCCTCTATTGCTGATTCACTCCTTTCTAAATGGTTGATTTTTAACACTTCAATTAGTGCTGACCTGAGAACAACTGATATGTCTTTGCAAAACATTTCAGCTTCAATGAAACATGTTTTGCTAAAATTAATTGCAGCAAAAATGTTCTGAGAGACTCTAGCTTCAGACATGCAAGTCTTCCCACCAGACAACATGCATTTCATTAATATCTTTGCCATAGCAACGTATTCTCATTGCTACCAAAATGGCTTTCATATACTAGTGATTTTTTTCATCTGTATCAGCCAGATTAATTTGTTTCAGCTATGATTGATTCCAATTTTTTAAAAAAATGAAATATTCAGTACATTAGCTAACATTAAGAACATAATACACATGCCCCAAATTCATCTATATTCCTCCTCTAATCTAATTTCCACATATGGAAATAGGAAGGTCAAAATCCTTAGGTAATGGCTCTTTGTTGGTTTGTTTCTCTGTAAACAAACACAGCAATGTGCAAGACTATTAAAAATTTAGAAATTATCTCTACAAATAATCATGGTCTCTCAATATTTCATAAGCTGTTCTTTGCAAATATAAATATTTGAAAGTCAATGCATCCATGAATTTTGATTGGATACCTATGGTATAGCATGGTACATTTCCGATACCTGGTTGAATCAGTGTTGTAGATACCACAATGATTCTGGAATAGAAAGGGACATGATTCATGAAAGCACAAATGGCAGATAAGGAGTTCTGTAAAAACATCTTTATGTTGTACACGGTCCACCCTACAAGAGAATTTGAGCATTCATGTCTTGTAAAATTTAATTTTACAAATTATTCAATGTAATTATTTCTAACTTTTTTATGTAATAGGGAATTATGTTCCCTGCGCACTTCTACAGAGAGGTATGAAAAGTAATATAGAAAGAATAGAACTCTACTAAATTATGTAGAATCCTAATAAATTTCTGGAGTCCTGATGGTGTTTCATTCTAATTAAGTTCCACACTACTTCTTCATAAGAGTTAATTGTCTTATTATATTAATCAGGGAAAGAAGACAGAGAGAATACAAGGACTATTGTATTTATTGAAACTAATGAAGGAATATTTATGTAGTAACGTCTTCAGTACTTGACCAGCTCTAGAAATCAAAGAGGCTGGGACAAATTATTTCTCCTGTTCTAAGGTGATCTTGGCCCTGAACCAGCATTCCAGTCCACATAGACTCCTGTTCCCTCATAGAATGGCTTTGACCCCAGTCTTCCCAGACAGATCACACTGTGGGATCAGGGCTTTTGTTCATATAAGCTTCATTAGAATTTTAAAGTTATAGAACTGCATCTGATTTGAGATTTAAAGCAGAATGAAGTTGTTTTCTTTATAAATTTTCATTAGTCGGTCTCTGTGTCATCAACATCTGTAAAACAGATGAAATCCTCTAACAATAACTTCCTCCGTCTTTGTAGGTGGGATTAAACTTTTTATTTTTCAGTCTTTGGATAATCCAAATCTTGATGGTTAAGTTGTTTGAATTTTTCATGATAACTGATTAATAGCATGGCTTACTTCTTTAAATCTGAACAAAGTAAGGATTTATTACAATTATCTGTGGGATCATTTTCAAGGGTTAAAGTATAATTTGGTGGGCCTTGGAACTCTCCAAAATTAGCGGTCCCCTCTCACACTGGTGCAGGCCCCCCTCATGCCAGTGCAGGCTCCCCTCATACACCCCAGCTCCTTCCCCCCAAACACCTGCCCTCCACCTCAGCTACTACCTCCTACACACCTACCCCCCACTCTAGCCCTGGCTCTGTCTCATGACTGGTCCCCCAAACCTTCCCCAACCCCCCGCCGTGCCGTGCAGTATTCCCCTGCTGCCCTAGGCCAACCCCTTCCCCCATGCCCATTCCCTGCCAAGTGGGCTTGCCTGTCTCCGAACCAGGGATTTCCCTAACATCCCCTGCAAACCCTCAAATTTCCTAGCACCCCCCAGTTGTAAGCTAGTAAGTGTTGTACCAAATTAGTGAGCACTCCTTATACCCCCCTGCACCCCTCCAAATTTCCCAACACCCCCCAGTTGTCCGCTAGTAACAGTGTTATACCAAATTAGTGAGCACATTAAATCTCCCACTGCAACTCCCCAATTTCAAGTCCTAGGGAGAGTACTTCCCTGACCTCCCTCCAGGGCCCCCTTACCTGGCCATAATGTCATTAGAGCAGCCTTGGCCTGGGCTGAGGCTCTGGCCTCAGCCTGCTCTCACTGAGCATGCTCAGGGGCTCCAAGCACGCTCAGTCAGAGCAGGCTCAGGATGGAGCCTCAGCCTGGGCTGGGGCAGCAACCCTGCTTCTCTGAACCTGGCAGAACACTATTCTGGGGCCTGCTATTTTTAGAAGCTCAGCATTGGGACCCCTAAAAATAGAAAATGGAGGTGGAATGCTGCATTCTGGGGTCTGCTATTTTTAAATGGTGGACTCCAGAACACAGCATTCTGGCTCCATTTTCTATTTTTAGGGACCCTGGAACACTGAGCCCCTAAAAATAGAAAATGGAGCTGGAACAGCATTCTCCCACATTCCAGTTTACTTTAACCCCTGATCATTTTCAGAGAAATTATGATTTTTTTCCTATTTTTGTGGGGTTTTGTTAACAAAGTAAATCTGCATCAAAACCTTGCCATCAGTGATTGCCAATTTACTGTAACAACAGGAGCACTAGTAAAGAGTCCCCTTAATTAAGGAGGCTGGAAAAAAATGTCCTTTGGAGCTAAACAAGCATAAATGTAGCTGAGGAATTTTTGTTTTTCCATGACAAGCTTTGATATTAGCACCTAAAATGGATCACAGTCAGTGATATCCTTCAAAGGAAAATACATTTAGTCAGTCTCACATGAGTATGTTATCCACTTCACACAATAATTCATCAATATTTTCATCTTAAGAATAGATATTTTCCTGTTACTGAAATTTGGTGGTGATTTGTGTTGCTATTCTATGCTGGAGCAGCGGGGAGGGGGTGGGAGGCAGCATGGAACCAGTATTGCTGCCCGTCCCATCACATGTGCTGCTCTGGGTTCTTTGCCGGAGCAGCCGGCAGGGGGCGGGAGGTAGTGCAGCCAGAGCAGGGGCGGGGGGCAGCAATACCAGCTCCACACTGCCTCCCACCCCCTCCTCGCTGCTCCAGCAGGGAGCCCAGAGCAGTGCACGTGAAGGGGGGGCCAGGCAGGGGACTGGCAGCGCTGCACTGGGCCACCCTTTTGGCTACTTTCCCGGTCCCCAGCATGGGGAGGGGCAGCGATGCAGCCATGCAGGGTCCAGCATGGGGGGCAGTGGTGCAGTGCTGCCAGTTTGCCCCCCCCCCCCCCCGCCAAGGGCGCTGTTCTCTGCTTTGTGCTGGAGCAGCATGGATGGGCTAGGAGGCAGTGCAGCAGGGTGTGGAGGAGCGATACCAGCTCTGTACTGCTTCCCAGCCCCTCCACACTGCTCCGGCACAAAGCCAAGAGCAGCGCAGGTTGGGGGGGTGCTGGCAGCGCTGAACCCCACCACCCTTTTGGCCAGCTCACCAGGTCCCCTCCAGCATAGGATGGCCGGGCCAGGGATGCATCCCCCCCAAGGGATTTTGGAGCTCCTCAGACATTGGTGACCCCCTGCAGTGCTTACCATGGTTACTGGGTTCCACTGGCCCTGGTACTGTGAAGACAGTTAAATTTTTTGAGGTCCTTCCCATCTTATGCCTTGAGAAGAAGTTAAAAAATACCTTTATTCCTGACTGTTGTGGAGTGGTGGTGTGTCTCCTCATTAAGATGCAGTATAAAATAGGTAAAGTCCCTGGAGCAAAGACCATATGTGTTTGTGTAGTGCATAATACAATGAGTCCTAGGTCATAACTCCATGGTTCTACCACAATGAATATAACAAATAATAGATCTGAACAACAGGATTCATTTGAGCTATTGCAGTATTATGACTGAAGCTTGCCTTCGAGTTCTTAGATTTTCTGTGTGGGCCAGTTGAGTAGAGGCAGCACCCTAACAGCTTTCTCTGGAAATGGTCATCTGCTTCAAGTTGAGCTATGTAGCTCCATTCATTTTCCTTAACAGTCAGAAACTGGTTTCATTCTGTCAGAAATATCTTATCAGTTATTCTCACATTAATAATCTTCAATCGAATCAGTCCAGTCCAGTGGGTGTGGCACTGTTCTATGAGCCTGGAGACCCTCATTCTAATCCTGCCATGGCCCCTCACATGCTATATGGCTTTAGTCAATTCCTATAGCTATGCTTCTGTCATCTCTCACTCCTTGGCTAGCTTTTCTTTAGAAACTGTGAACTCCTCTGTGCATTGATGATTTCTTAGTCTCCATATATATGGTGCCTGGCAAAATGGGTCCTGATTTTGGTTGGTGCCTATAAATTCTATTGTAATTTTCTACAAACTAAAATAATTCCAATTTTCATAAATAAGGCAAGGTTTGTTTGATATAAGCTAGAAAAGAGAAATTCAAGAACTATGAAAAATAAGTGAAGAAGAATGAAACAGATTTACTGTAGATACTATGCAAAATTACTTTTTTTGATTTCTGTCCATCAGATCAGCAATGACAATGGAGCTGAATGAATTCTCTCTATAGCTTTCTGTTTTGTATCAGATTTCTTGCTTCATTCATCTTTAAAACATTTTGTTCACTGGGTCTATCCCACACATCAGCAGTCTTTTCTCTGTTTCTAGTTCCTTGCACCCTGGTATGTATCAAAATGAATAGTATCCACTGGATCTACTCTTGGCACAAAGCCAGTCCACCACAGCTGTCTTTCTTGAATCTTCTGTAACATTATTTCTTGTTCTACCCATTTTCTTATAATTTTTCAGTTTTGCTATAATTGTTACTGCTTTTTTCTCCCTGTTGTCTTGAAATTCTCAGTATTCCTCTCAACCAGTTCATTTCAGAAACCAGCATTTTCCTTTCATTGAATTTCCTCATACTCCGGCATTCTTGAATGATAGCTGTCTGATTGGTTGACTTCCTTTTTTTCATCTTCACTCACCTAGATTTGCAGTTTTCCAAATGTAGTAAATTCAGAGGTGGCTTTAAGGGTAGGTGAAGCAGGTGGCCAACTAGGGCTCCCGAGCAATAAGGTGCCCCATCCTCAGTTTGGCAGACAGAAATGAAAATATAGAAAAATATAGAAATGTTCCATCTAGCAGGACCAGGGGCACTGGAAACCTCAGCACTTTTCAGTCTTGGCTCATCAAGGCAAACTATCATTAGGATCTGTGCTTCATCTGAATTGTAGATTTCACCATTATCTGCTCATCACCTTCACACTGACATGCTAAAAAAGCAGGAGAAAGCACAGTACCAGGAGCTTTTCCAATGGTCTAATCTTTTAGTTCCTTGGTGTGGCCATTTATTCTGCTATTTTTAATCCCAGTTGTGAAATTTTCCCTTTTCCTCTTCTTTTTTTTACTTGGTCTTCTTTTGCCTTTTCCTTTGCCTTTGTGACAATTTTTCCTGCGACTGTGGTTAGCTCAAGTTACCACATAGGTCTATATAGGCTACCACTTATTAATACAGTTCTGTCCTCAGGCAGTCATTACAGCTGTATGTGATTTCTGTGTTGTGTCTCTTTCTTTTGGTAAGTCATTTTTTAGCTTCTTTTGTACTTACTATTCAATATTTTTGAGGGGGCAAGAGTCTTATAAACTTAAGAGAATTTCATTGAAATTTGGGGTTTTTCATTTACAATTACAGACTAGGAACCTTCTTTTCACTTATTTTTGTTATAATTATTTGTATTAAATTTCTAGTGCACATAAACCAAAGCCTATATGAAAAATTAAGATCTGACTGCCAAAACCTTAAATGTGGTATTTTTGAGTCATCAATTTTATCACTTTTTATTTCTTCATTAATGCACATAACTTTCTAGTTAAGCATTAGCTTATTTATACTAAGTGAAAGATGATCAACTTACAAGCTTTATGCTGGAAAGATCTTTAAAAATATCATGCCCAAGGATAATTTACAAGTTCCAGAGGGATAGCCACGTTAGTTTGGTTCAGCAAAACAAATAAGGAGTCTTGGGTGGGGAGCAGTTAGGGCTACAGGGGAGGGACTGGGGCCAAAGGGAGGGTGGCAGTGGGGCCTACAGGAGGCCCTTTAGGGGGCCCCACAGTGGGCCTTTGCCTAGCGTCCCCAATTGCCTAAGGATGCTTCTGAGTAAATGCAGCATAAGATTATTCTTATGTGATCATCATAATTCACATTGTTAGGTGCTAGTCCTCTATGGCGGTGGTTTTTTCTCGGGATCCAGTTGAAAAAAAAAATCATTATGGCTATGACCTGAAAATTACATCTTTGAGCAATGCAGTCCAGTCTTTCAGTAGCATGAGCAGGGGGTGCCATGATCTACTATCTGAGGGTCTGCAATCCAGTGCTGAGTCCTAACCCATAGTTTAAAACCACTGTTCTATGGAACGTATTGTCCCATTTGTTCTAGTTCTTTGTTGCTGACTGACATTTACCTCTTCCTCTTCACTTCCAGTTGCCATATTTTTTGTGTTCTCTGTGCTGATCTTTAGTTTGCATTTTTTGTTTTTCTGTTTTATCTTGACAGTTGTTCTCTGCAGATCTTCCTTGATCAGTGCTGTGAGGTAAATATTGTCTGCAAATCAAAACATTCACTGTTCTCCCATATAACATGTTCCTCCTGTTTTGTTGCTTGGTGCTACAGTTGTTATTGCTTCCACTTCCAAGTTGAACAAATTTGGCAATAGTGCAAATCCTTATCTTATGCCTCCTGTAGTTGTCCTGAACCATTCTGTCAGTTTATTTTTATCTACCCTACTTCACTCATCAACCTGCTGTAGGTGTTTTCTGTCAGCTTGATCAACTCGGGATGCCATACTGTCCCAAAACTTGCCCTATTTCTTTGGTCAAATTTTATCAAAAGCCTGTTCAAAGTCATAAAGTTGTTGTAGGTTCAGTCATATTGGACTCAGACTGTAAGGTTAGCTGGGACCATTACGATTATCTAGTCTGACTGACCTCCAGCAGAATGCAGGCCACAGAACCTCAATCACACACTCCTATAATAGACCCCCTAATCTATGACTGAATTATTGAAATCCTTTAATAATGACTTAAAGACTTCAAGGTGAAGAGAATCCATCAGCAAGTGAGCCATCCCCATGCTGCAGAGGAAGGTGAAAAATCCCCAGGCCATGGGGGGAAATTCCTCTATGAGTCCAAATATGGTACCTGTGGAGAAGGCTTACCAACCAGACATCTAGAAGGAACCCTCTATAGTCACTCAGAGTACAACACATCTAAAATTCCATCACAAGCCATCATGCATATTGACAAGTAGTAAAACATCAGCTTATTGCCAAAGTAGGCCATTCTATTTTACCAACCCCTCTATAAACTTATTAAGCTCAGTCTTATAGCCAGCTGTGTTTTTAGCCCCCCTCACCCACTGATACCCTTGGAAGGCTATTCCAGAATTTACCTTCTCTGACAGTTAGAAACCTTCATCCAAGTACAAGTCTAAACTTCCCAATGGCGAGTTACATCCATTAGTTCTTGTGTCCACGTGGATAGTGAACATAAATAATCCCTCTCACTCACTGATATTTATACCATGGATGTATGTATAGAGAACTATTGTATCTCCTCTCAGCCTTCTTTTGATTAGGTTAAACAAGCCAAGCTCTTTACTCCTTTCATAAGGCAGGTTTTCATTCTTTGTATCATCCTAGTAGACTTTCTCTGCACCTGTCCCAGTTTCAACTCACCTTTCTTAAAAGTGAGAGATCAGAACTATACACACTATTTTAGATGCTGTCTCTCCAGAGCAGTGTTCTTCAGTGATGTTTTAACTTCCTGACATCACTTCCTGACATTATTCCTGATTAGGTCCTATGATGGTGTTGTCATTTTTTTTTTTTTTTTGCAGATATGTGGCAAAATTGGTAACATGGTTTGTTGCAGCGGTATGTGCTTGCTTTAATGTTTCTGCTAAGTATCTCTTTAAGGTTAGGGGACTGTCTGTAGGCGAGGAGGGGTCTGCTTCCCAAGGCTTGAGAGAGCGAGGGATCATCTTTTAGAATAGGCTGTAGGTCCTTAATGACCTGTTGTAGAGGTCTGAGTTGGGGGTTGTATGTGATGACCAGTGGCATTCTGTTGTTTTCTTTCTTGGGCCTCTCTATCAAGCATTTTTAAAACTATAGTACCCCCCTGCATGCGTAAGAAAAAAGATAGACAGAACAAGATGGGTACCTTGATGTCAATTATGACAATAGAGGCCCAAGAAAGAAAAGAACAGAATGCCAATGGTCATCACATACAAACCCCAAGTCAGACCTCTACAACAGATCATTAAGGATCTACAGCCTATTCTAAAAGATGATCCCTCACTCTCTCAAGCCTTTGGAGACAGACCTCTCCTTGCCTACAGACAGCCCCCTAATTTTAAACTGATACTCACCAGCAGCTACAGACCTAACAACAGAAATATTTAAGCTGGTACATACTCCTGCAACAAACCACGTTGCCAACTTTGCCCACACATCTGCACAAAAGACATCATCATAAGACCTAATCAGCCAGCTACTCCATCAAGGGCTCATTCGTCTGCTCATCCTCCAATGTTATTTATGCCATCATGTGCCAGAAATGCCCCCACACCTTATACATCTGAAAAACAGGACAATCTGTGCAAAAGAATAAATGGGCACAAAACTGACATCAGAAATCACAACGTGGAAAACCAGTTGCTGAGCACTTCCATCTTTCTAATCACTCTATGGATGATCTGTTAACAGCTGTGCTCAAGTAAGTCCATAGGACATCAAGACTACAAAGAGAAACAGCTGAACTAGAACTGATATGCAGATTCAATTGTGTGAAAGCAGGATTAAAACTTAACTATGGATTCTCTTCCCATTACAACAGGTGATTTGACTTCACCTTCCTCTGTGTGCTGTTTCTGGGTGTTTGAATCTTGATAACTGCTTTGATTTGTTTTCACAGTATGACCTGATTCCATGACTTACACTCCCCTGCATTTATTTTACTTTCATTCTATAAGTTCCCCCACCTTCAATGCATCTGACGTAGTGCGATTTTCTCCCATGGAAGCTCAGACAATCAACAAATTTGTCAGTCTTTAAGTGCCACAGGACTCCTTGCATGTTTTGCTGAACTAGACTAACATGGCTGCCCCTTTGGAACATGTCCAATTAAGTTCTCTTATTTTGTAACATAACCCTATTGCATTTATCTTCATGTTGAATTTACCTATGTGTCAGCTTCTGTATCTTTATGTTGTTTGCTTATCCAGCTGTTTTTCTTTGCTTTCTGTTTTATCTGTCTGTTCAACCTATTTTACTCAGCTCTTCACCTTTCATCTTCCTCTTTATTCTCCTTCAGCTGCCTATCAGCTGCCACCTTCACTTTGATTTCTTTGTTTTCACCTGAATGCCCAACACCTCTTTGGCTACTCTTTCGATCACTTTATTTCCACTCTTCCCCTTCTCTTCAACTTTCATTTCTTTTTTTCACCAGACACATGATGTTCTGCCAAATGGCTTCTTTTTATTCTTTTCTGATGTCTGGTCCTTTCAGTTACTCCATGTCAGATCTTAATTCTTGACATTTTTTTGGTTGCTTTCATTCTCAATCTTATTGATCTGATACAGTATCAGCCACAAATTGTCTGAACAACATGTTTGTTTTCCATCTTTATTTCCCAGACACAGAGCCCTATGATTGTTCATTTGCCCTATGGGTGATATTCATGTCTATTTCCTCTATTTCTTTGCTTGATTAGAAAGCATATTTGTGGTCACTTGGCTGTTGGTTAGGCAGAAAATTAGTTATGAAAATACTAAAGATGATTAGTAACAAGTGTATATCTTAATTTAAACAATCCAAGTTTTGTCATTCAGTAACCATTGTAAAACTGTTTCTTCTGGCCTGTTTGATAACATCAGATGTTATTGCATCATGAATCTCATGATCAATGTTTCACAATTCCTCAAAGTTTTTTTTGTCTTTGACATTTTTTTCCATGTTTTATTATTTCTCAGATTTTCTTGTTGAGGTGTTAAGTCATCTCAGGTAAGATGTCATGATCGTGTAACTTTAATCAAACATCTTTGTAACATTCTTTTTGTAATGCCCTATAATGTAATTGTGAACAAAATTGGCATTGAGACAGGATTTCAATGTAATTGCATTTCTAGCAATCACAGTCTCCATTGTGTACTCAAGTTTCTCCTGTGTTTAAATGATGAGGTTTAATTGTTCCCCCAAATTGAAGGAAATACCTTCCGAATTCAGTATTGCTTTCAGGCATCCTTTTGGTCTAGTGAAAGTTGCTTAGTGAATACCCAATTAACAGCATTTATAGTAGGTATTATAAGCTGTCTTCTCAGAACAACAGCCATTTCCCAGCTGTGATTGTGAATGAACTCTTTTTGCCCAAGTTTATTAGTATGTTAATATCCCCTTTATCTCAGGCGATATTTTTGTTTGTAGTCTGAATGGTCGCATTAATATATTTCTTATTCTTCTATAACTTATATCAGCAATCAGTTTTAGATTATCACACTAGATTCATGGTGAAAATGGAGCACTGGTCAATAAGCGATATCACATTCTATTCACCCTCTGCCACGGAGATTCTGTGAGGTAGGTCAAATCATTTAGCAGCCACAGTCTGGCCTTGCTTTGTCAGGAGTAAAAAACAGTTACAGTCCTGGTGTTCCTTCAAATGGGAAAACACTAGTTGTATTATCCACATGACTCCTGAGTATCCTAGATACATCTCTGATATAGACTGCATAACAGAAGAAACAGATCAGAACCTGATTCAGTTTCTGTGGTCTTGAAAAGCAATGATTTTACTTGTAAAGAAGTGTTTAATTTGGAAATTTACTGAATTAGCCATCTTCGAAAAATTATTCAAAATAATTAATTCAGTATAAGCCCCTGTGTGCAGGGCCAGATTAAGGGCCCTTGGGACTCTTCCCAGCCTGAAGGCCCTGGCTCCCCAACACAACAGTTTGCAGGTGGGCCAGCATTGTGGGAGGCAGGACCTAGAGCCAGGGGCTGCTCTCTGCACTAGCCCCAGTCCAGCAGTCTGCTCCAGGGGATGGTGGAGCCAGCTGGAGCATATTGTGGCTTCTGGTATGGGCCCTGGGCTCTGGAAGGCCATCCCAGAGACTGTACAGCATGCCAGCTGGCCCCCTCTTGGAACATAGCAACAACGAGTTGGTCCTCCCCTCCACTTGGGGCAGCTTGGCCTCTGACTCCAGGCAACTTCACCCTCCCCAGTGCCAGCAGAGCAGGGCTTCTCCCAGCTAGGGCCTCCACGATGTGAGGGCCCTTGGATACAGGCCCCATAAGACCATACAGTAATTTGCCCCTTCCTGTGTGAACGTTCTTATTCTGGAATAAGCATGTTTTGTTTTGTTTTTTCCCCTCTTCAATTTAGCTATATCCATTTCCAAGTGGATTAAATTAAGTAAAATCTTTTTGGTTCCAGAAAGCTATTTTGGTAAATTTCCAAGTATAGTCATATTCTAAGGCGCTTGGTAAATGCCACTGGTATTTTTTAAACATAGATGTTCTACTTTTTAAACATAAATGTTTTTTATGGTATGCAAAGCTAATTCTTGTTTTACTTATTTTTGGGCCCTACTCTAATCACACACTATTGAGGTTGATGCTGTAAAAGCAGGGCAAGTGAGATAAGATTCAAGTCATTATGGCTTTTATTTTCTGTACTTTTTGTTCATTTATGCATACAGTACTCTTTTAAAACAGTGTATCTGTAAGTATTGAAATTCTATGTAAAGATTCAGCTCTGGAAATGCTCTGCGCTTTTGATGAGTGTTTCTTTCAGCAAATCTTATTTACTAGCATATTTAGAATGAGGAAAAGCAAGCTGTTAAATGCCTGAATCCTGAGGGTCAATGGTATTAATTTGGCTTTGGGGCTACTATATTATTAATAGTGATGCATACTGTCTTTTTATACCAATATGAAAGAGGGGGAAAAATCTCCTTTTGCTTCTTTTTAAATCTAAATGAAATCACAGATGAAATATTAGTCTGTTATAGCCTTTGGAAATGATGTTTTCAAATGAATATTTTACATGTCTTCCAGTTCAGTGTTCTTGTTCTAAACTGAAGTAGAAGTGAATTATATTTTTGTACTGCCTGGGCATGGCTTGTCCTATCTGACACACATAAAATAATGTGGATAAAAATTCCACTCTATTTTTAACTCATTTTAGATAACAGAAATAAAATTGGCAAAGCAGAAAACTTTAGGTCTGATACAGTAAGATTTAAGTTTTATATCTTGCTCATACAAATATCCTACATTGCTCCAATGAAAATGTAAAATGTTGCAATAAGAACTGAATTATTTGGGACTGTAGACTTGTAGCAACCTGAAGAGTTGGTAAAATTGTCTGACCAATTTCTATTTGAAGTTGAAGCTGTTAAGAGATAAAAAGCAATAAAATGGAAGACTTGTATAGCTGGTTGGGATGGCACTCTTGGAACTTTTTTTTTTTTTTTGGCCCCACACAAGTTGTTATTAAGTTACAATAGTTTAAACTGAAAACTGAAGACTTTCCTCTAATTAAACCCATGTACTTCTACAGGGCTGATTGATTTTTAAAACTGTTTGTCTTCTTAAGAGAGAGCTTTTTCTCAGGGATAGAACGGGCCCCCAAAAGCTAACTAGGCACAAGTAGATAGCTAGTGTAAGATGCTTACACTTCTATTCTTTTAATGAGAACTTTATCATTTTTGTTGAGCAATAAAGTCCCTCCCCCATCCATTTTTTCCTCAGTCTTTATTTTACTTAATGCTGGAATTCCTGATCATAAAAGAGGACTTTCCAGGGCTGAATCTGAGTACTTTCTAGAAAGTCTGTTGAGGTTTTCTGTAATATAAGAAGTGAGAAACTGGGGGTGGAATGAAACAGAGTTCCAAAGAACAAGACATTTGTCCTGTTAATATAAGCTATTCAAGTGAAGAATAGATAGTAAGGGCTGGGTTTTCTAAAGAATTAGAACTTAATCAGGGAATGTTCATATTGAGTCTGAGATTAGTCACTAAGGCGATGTCTACACCTAAAATCTTAGTTCAGACTTGGTTAGTCTGAATTCAGTAGTTTGAAAAGTAGTTCACACTAAGTGCTTTTTTTTAGTTCAAATTAACGTTTAGTTTGAACTAGCTGCACTTTTTTTTTTAATTCTAACTAACTTCTTAGTTCAAACTAAAAAAAAACACACTTAGTTTGAGCTAACCTCTAGTTCTCATTTAAACTAGCATGTCTACATTGTGCTAGTTCGAACTAAATATGCAAGTTAGTTCAAACTAAGCAGTTAGTTTGAACTAACTAGTTCAAAATCAGATTCTTTTTAGTTTGAACTAGGCAAAGCCTAATATAGACAGGTTTCAAATTAATTTGAATTAAGGCTCCTTAATTTGAACTAATTTGCTGGTGTACATATTTCCTAAGAGATAAAACATGGTAGAAATATTGTTAATTATCAAGTCATGGAAGTGGGTGAGTCATCAAGGAAACCAGTTCTGTTTAGAAGGACAGCACTTAGCTAAGAATTTTAGATTTGAAGAGCAACTGCTGATGTGATGGATGTATCCAGGAAGGTAATGAAGTAAATGGGATATGGCAAGATTTAAGAAATTGTTATCTTCAAGTCTCCATCTGACCATTACACCTACGCTCCCTTTCTCTAGAAGATATCTTGTCTGATGTTATCTACTGCTTCTAGGACAGTGACTTCCAAATCTATTCATTCTCCATCCAGTGTCATTTCTCTGCCTCTGTCAGGACTTCTTAGATACCTCATCACCATCTTGACTCCTTGTCTTTCCTCTTTAGCTTCCTCTCTTTCTCCCTTGCCAGTGTCAGCTCCATCACCACCGCTGTCACTGCAGTCCATGATCTTGTATCATATTTGTCTCTCCCATTGCTGCAGATCCTTCACATGTCTTTCCAAATCATGCTTTCTCGTCCTCACTGATGATGTTGCCAACTAGGTTGTGAACAGTCAAGCCTAATGGTGAAGGTAAAAGTTCAGCCAAGAGTTAAAGCTGGGTCCGGAGTGGGCAGAATCCAGGAAATGAGCCAAAAATAAGTACCAGAGAATTATTAGCCAAATACCAGAGGGTATAGTTGTATGCTAGAGTCAGCCAGGAATCAGTACTTGAAGAGACAGAAGCCAAATACCAGAATCAGAGGGCTAACTAGAGTCATAAGCCAGAGGCAGAGCTGTATGTTCAAAGCCTGAAGCCAGAAGGGAGAAAGGATGGAGAAAATGCACACATCTGTGGGTGTTGTATGTATTGAGTTGCTCCTGATCTGTTGTGGGAGCAAAGCTTATAAATAGAACTGCTAAATCATAGCTAGTGAGAGATTGTTGTAGCCACTTTGTAGGCAGGCAGCGCAGGTTGGCTTATTAGTTGCCTAGCAGCATAGTTAACCAGAGAGCAGGCCAGCAGCTGTTCCTGACTGATCTGGTTTTGACAGGTAGACCTAAGATCAAGAACTTTCTTCCTCCCCTTGTTTCTAAAACTCTCAGACAGGTGCTTAACTCTTTATGACCTAAATTTTGCAACTGTCTCTATGCTCTTGTCTTGCAGAAGCCTAACTTGTTCTGTCAGGTCCACTGAAAACACAAATTCTGATATTATTTTCTTGACATATTGTGTTCACAGGAATAAGAAGCATGTCTTTTGGGTTCTTCTACTGGACTTCCTGTCTTCAAACACAAAATTATGGGCTGACTTTTATATCCCTTTGCAATTTATTCCCTTGCTTAATCCTTTGCTTCCACGCTTTCTGTCCCTAATGTCAACCTCCATTGCTTGTTTTATCTTTGTCTCCACAAACACCTTATTTTTATTGTGTGCTCCTTTTTATGTATACATCATACTCTTCAAATTAGTTTGTGAACTCATTATTTTGTCCTCAAGACCTCCTTCTACCTCTATGCTCACAAGAAATTGCCAGCTGATACTAACTAAGTAGATGGCCAACAGAGATTTTGATAATAATCCTATTTTTTGTATTTTTATTTAGTTTGAGGATTGTTTTTTCCCTCCAAATTAACTACTTCTAGGTGTGAATGCTGTTTTATGTAAACTCAAATTATATTGTTTCCTTTATTGTTCCTTGCTCCCCTGTTCCTTGCAATTATTTATTACATGTACATGTAACCTTTTTAGTGCAGACTATGCTGTCTTTGTACAGCATCTAGCACCACAAGACTTTGATCTAGGCAACCAGTTGCTCCTGTAAATCAAATAACAAATTACACCATTATAGTGGTAATATTACAGATATGAAAGATTTATTTATCTGGTTATGAAAAAGGGCCATTTTAGTTTACTGGCTTAAGCAGACATCCTGGTGGTTTCTGTACATCCAGTTCTTTATGAAGAAGGCTTAGAAATCAAAACATTTCTATGGAGTTTTAAAGAAGTAAGATATAAACCCTCAAATACTATACATCTCAGGAAACAGGGATAACTTGATTTCATTGATGCAACATTTATTTATTGGTGATCATTTAAGAGCCTACTATCAGTACTAGCAAACCTTAAAGCAAGCTTCAGAGAAAGCACAGTTGATTAATAAAACCTCTGCAATTTCTGTAGCACTAACTTATTGGAAAAAAAGGGGGGAAATTCTGAATTTTTATATTCTGTTGTACAGGAAAACTTTTTGTTAACTAGGAAAAACATTCTAATCAAGTGGTCACTTTTATTTGTCATTAGAAGGAAAAGAGGAAAGGTGTTCACCAAACAAATCTTCCTTATTCAGTTATGTTTGATTTTGCTATTGATAGTCCAGGTGTAATGTGTAGTGTAACTCTGTGCCTTGTTCCAAAATATATGAATCCACAGTGCAGGCACTATTATTCAAAAAGTGCAAATAGGTCCAAAAAACTGCTCAAACCACTGCAAACTGAATAATAATGGGGACTATTTTCTTCTGTGAGGGAGAAATTATCTCCTTTCCATTAAGCAGAAAATGGTGAGTTTGGTAATTAACAATAGCTCCTTTCACTGGAATGGTGTGGTGTCACTTGAATGTCATCCTTTGTCTTCTTCAACATCATTCTATTCCAGTACAGAGATTTCAGTAATTATATATGTTACTAACCATAGTAAAATCTGTGGCAGTTTTATGATGTGAACAAGTGTCTTATCAAAATAAAGCTAAAGTCAACAAATTGCTTTCTTACATTATGTAAACCATACCTGAGAGTCCTAGTGCACCACCAGTGTTCATTGTGATCAACATGATCTACTAATGACTGTAAGAAATATAGTACATTTCAACAGGCAGTGGGCCATATTACCAAAATATGCAAAATATGCATTCAAATATGTAAACTACAGAAATGAAAAATTTTGTCTGGAAAGGAAAGTTAATAGGTATGCAAAAACCTATTTCACCAAAGTTCCAGATAACCACATTTCACTTATTGTCCTCCTTTGGTTGCATTGAATGAAAATGAGAATTAACTTCACTTTAAAAGGATATGATGAGAATTTGAAGTTCTTGATCAGCAAAGCTTACTAGTATCTCTCAAACTCCAGGCATTAGAAGGCAAGCTGGCTGTCATCTGAAATCTGTGACCATTAATAAAAAAGGTTACAGTCCCGTACAATAAATGTGTGAAAGAATGCTATCAACTCAAAAGTATATCTTTACCTGTTGAAACCACTTTTATTTTTTTGTTTATACACAGATGCTTTTATGTGCAACAATAATGTAGAGCAAACTGAGAATATTGTATGCTTTTTTGAATAAGCTATGTAACTGAAATTTAAGTCTATGTAATTGCAGCTTCTGTCACTGACATATGGTTTATGAGAGGAGGCTGTTTAGGATTTTAGTGCCTCAGCCAAGACGGGTAAGAGATATATGCTGACTGAATGATACAGTCTGCAAGATCTTAGATATCACTGATACTCCAAAAATCACACTAGAAATTTATATTGTAGAATATTCAGGTTAGCTTGTCTTCTTTACCAGGTTTCCACCCACCTCTCCCAATGGCTATGTATCTCAGTAATATTACCCTTTTCTGCCCCAGAAGTCAAACTTTACTGTGTAATGACATTTGCAAGTGTGTAAACTATGGATTACAAAAATATCAGAATATTATCTTTAGGGTGTTCCTATTTACATGGTGAAATTATCAGGCTTCAGCAGGGTCATGTACTCTAATATAATAAAAATATAGTAAAAACATGATGTTTCTAGTGAAGATAATCATGATTTGCTGTCTTTCACACTCAAACATTCTTCAGAGTAGGCAAGCATGAATGAACCAGAAAAGCGATGTCTTAGAAACTTAGACTGTGATTTTCTAGAGAAATAGTTCCCAACCTTTTTGGCTCAAGGGCCACACATATTTTTACAACCTTAGAGGGCCACCAATCTTTGCCTGCAGGCCACCTCCAAATCCAGTCAGATGAAAAAAGTTCATTCAGATGGCTGCCTCCTCACTGATCTCCTATTTCTGTGGCTGCAGCATGGAAATTGCATGCACTTCTGACAGGGCCGTAACTAGGCCAGGGTGAGCGGGGCAAAGTCCCAGGCACCAAATTTTAGGGTGCACTGGGAACAGATCCAGCTTTTCACAGCAGCTGCGGATAGATCTAGATCCATCCCCAGCTGCCATGGGGAGCCGTGTCCATCCCCTGTGCCCTCTAAAACTCGGCGCCTGGGACTTCTGGCACTGCTGGGGCTTGCTGCTACTTCTGGCAGTGGCTATGGACACATCCGTCAGTGGGGAGCCTCTGCTGCCAACAGCAATCTGTGGGGATCCAGATCCCCACAGCCTGCCGACAGTGGCAGGAGCTTCCCTCTGGAGGCAGCTGAAGATGGATTGGGCCTCAGACTGGATCTGGGCTGGGGGGGGGGCAATCTTGGGGCTGTTTGCCCCAGGTGTGAAAAGTTCTAGTTACAGCTCCGATTTCTGAGCTTTGTGCATGGCACCTGGATCGTTAGGCAGTGGCTTCTTCTACAGCCAGGAGGACAGAAAGTCATTGCTCTCTACTCTGTGCTCTAGTATGGAGCCCAGCACCTGTGGACCCAGGTGACCATTTTACTGTGATCCCTTGCCCCAGAAGGGCAGAAGGGGATACTGGTCTCCCATCCTCTTGGCTACAGCAAGAAGGCTGCAACAGTCTTTTACCCTTGTGGAAACACATTCCTCTTGGGTCCTTAGGCAGCAGCTCCCTTCTGTGGACAGCAAAACAGGAGCTGTGCACCACTTTGAAAGCTTCCATAAGCAACCTTTGGCCTCTGGGCAGCTGGTTGGGAACTACAGTTCCTGGGGCTACAGCAGGGCTAGTCTTGTCATTGCTCATGTTGAAATCTTTGTGTTTCTGTGCAATATCCAAGTCCTTTAGAAAGTGGTGCCTTCAAAGACTATAATCCATCGACACTATATCTTAGATACATATTGCTTAGCTTACTGCATGGTTTATAATGGAAGGACTTAGAAGCATCTAAGATACCTCAGGCAGAAAGAAGTGTTTCCAGTACCTCTTCTTACAGCACAAATTTTGAACTTTCTTTGGCTGTGAACTTGATCTTCCCATGAACTTATTGATTACTTCTGGATAAGTGACATTTTCTGTCCTCATGGATTACATTGTTTACACAGGTTTTTCTCTCATGTATCTCAGTTCTCTGGAAAATTCTGCTCAATTTTGAGTTATGATTTCACAAGGTCAGGGTTATATTTTTCTCAACTTACCTTTCATAGCTGATGTAGTTCATTTGTACCCTATGAGGTCCTATATTTTCTCATGTATCCTTCATGACATAGGGAGCAAAGTATATTTCACAGTTATGATTCTTAACTTTTTCCTTACCAAGAGCAGGTTATATCCAACTGGATGAAGTCAAAGTGAAAAACTGGAAGAAAATGGCTACATGGAAAGAAAAGCCTCTGGAGGCTTACTCTTATTTGCAATCTTACTGCTGGAGAGCCATGGACCCAGAACATGGCCTTCTCAGCCATTCCAATACTTGGCAAATTTCCACCAGCTCTGGGCTCTTTAAGAAATTACTTTTGACTGCCTCACTGGTTCCAGGCTCACAGCCAAGAGATCTGGTTTCTTCACCAACTAAATCACATCCTTAAAAAAAACAAAACAATCATGCTTTAAAAATAAGTAGAGGAAGGGAATTGGAGGCAGAACAGAAAAATGGAGGGGGATAATAGGAATTTATATCTGACATTTCAAATGCTGTTCAGGATTTAGTATAATCTAGTGAAGACAGTGATATTTTCTTGGATCTGCTCTTAGAATCATAGGGTTAGAAGTGACCTCATGAGATCATCTAGCCCAACCCCCTGCCAGAAAAGCAGGACCACTCTCACTAAATCATCCAAGCCAGGGTTTGTCTAACCTAGCCTTAAATATCTCCAAAGATGGAGATTCCACCACTTCCCTAGATAGCCCATTTGAACGCTTCACCACCCTTCTAGTAAGAAAGCTTTTCCTAATATCCAACCTCCACCTCCCCAGTTGCAACTTGAAACCATTGCTCCTTGTTCTGTCCTCTGTTACTACAGAGAACAGCAGAGATCCATCCTCCTTGGGGCATTCCTTCAAGTAGCTGAAAGTTGCTATCAAATGTCCCCTCAGTCTTCTCTTCTGCAGGCTAAATAAGCCTAGTTTCTTCAGTTTCTCTTCATAAGTCTTGTGCTCTAGCCCCTTGATCATTTTTTGTTGCCCTTTGCTGGACTCTAATTTGTCCACATCCTTTTTGTAGTGGGGAGCCTAAAACTGGACAAAGTATTCCAGATGCGGCCTCACCACTGCCAAATAGAGGGGAAGAATGACATCCCTTGACTTGCTGGCAACGCTTCTACTGATGCAGCTCAGTATGCCATTTGCCTTTTTTGGCAGCAAGAGCACACTGTTGACTCATATCCAGCTTCCTATCCACCATGACCCCCAGGTCCTTTTCTACAGTGCTGCTACTTAATTAATCGCTCTCCAGCCTGTAGCAGTATGTGGGGTTTTTCCATCCCAAGTGCAGGACTTTGCACTTGTCATTGTTGAAACTCACGAGATTTCTACTGGCCCACTGCTCCAATTCATCTAGGTCTCTGTCCTGTTGTGGTTAAAACCCCCTATAAGATCAAGATTATGGAGGAACAACATGTCGTGGTGAAGCCCAGGAGAATTTTGGGTGTAACACACTGTACCCTGTGTATACTCTTATGATATGATCAGTGCATCATTGATGTTCACTCTGATAAGGTAACTGTGTATTGTCTACTACAAAGTATGTCATACGAGGTGGTTTTGGAATGCTCATGTCATACTGAGCACTACCATTGTGGTAGCATGTTTTCCTGCAAGGTCATGCACTAGTACAGGTATAAAACTCTGCCATGGTTTGTCCCCAAATGTGTGTCTTACATGGCTTGAGTACAAGTAGACAAACCCCAAACAGTGTTTCCATGCCCAGTGGAGGGATGCCTGCAGGTACAGTAGACTGGCATGAGAATTTTTAAGTACTTTGGCTCAAGAGGGAAAAACCACTCCCATTGCCAGACATTGCCAATCACCTGACTCCAGGAGGCATTGAGGAAACTTGTTAAAATAAAGTGGCATCTTTGCTTGGGGCGCTCCCCTGAAATCTGTCTTCCAAGCAACGTCAAAGATTGGCACTTACCCCCTGGAGGAAACAACTTGGTTGCAAGACTCATCGGACCAGCCTGCTTGGTAAGCAAACATTATAGAGTGAAAAAGTCGGGAACATTAATCTTAGTTTATCATATGACTTATCTTTCAGTTAATTGTGATTAATACCATGACTTATTAATAATCTGACTTATGCACACTTAAAATCTTTCTGTAGTCAAATTGATTTGTTCATTTTATCTAAAATGATGCATGTGGATTAAGTGTGTGCAAAGACTTTAAATGGTGTGACAGAGCCAGTGTATATCAATTTATTTGATAAATGGATGGATAAATGTAAATGAGCTTGCAGGGTGTTTGTTGTGTATCCCATGAGTGGCTCACCAGAAGTGTTCCTCCACTCTGTCTGAGACTAATTACATGCAGTAGATTGGACATGAGTTATGCCAAGAATTGATGGTTCATGCAGAAAAGTGTGGGAAGTCAGGGTCCAGGAGTGAGGAACTGGAGTGACACAGCTACACACCAGTCCAGATTGAAGGGGAGGAATGTCACAGAGCTCATACCAGCTATGACAGTAAAGCTTGCTTCTTCAAGTTCACTTTTCTTTAGCATTTTGATTTCCCCTTCCAAAAGCTGCTTTTAAAACCTCAAAAGTAGACAATGAATGGAATAGTCCATCTCCTCATTATTTGGTCCAATTTCTTACACCAATTTTCATCCACTAATTTCAGATTCCATTCTCCTCTTGTTCACCAGTCATGATCACTGCATAGTCTTGGAGTGGTATCATATAAGTAGATCAGTGTACATTAATTCAGTATCTGGTTCCTGTTTATATTTAAAAGAAATAATTCTGTGTAATTGATTGAGTTGGACTTTTGCTACACTGGACAACTTAAAATACCAGCCTGGAAGAAGAACCAACTCTTCTGAATCACTTCTGAGTTATTTTTACTCAACACTTACCTTGCCCCTGGCTCCATTACAATGTAATACAGTAGCTAACAAGTCTTGACTGGTGTACCTGCTTTTGTTCCCACTGAAGTTAATGGCAAAACTTCAGTGGACTCGAGTGGTGCAGGGTTGCAAGTAACTTCCATATAAGATACTACTCTGGTCATTTATAGAGAATTTTTTCTTCTACAGGATGAAAAGAATTTCTTAAAATTAGGCAAATCATGTTATATTTAACTCTTCTGTTTTCAAGAACTACGGCCATTAATTTTCCATTTAAATATGTCAAGTCACTTGCTGAAAAGACCTTATAAGAAATACAGATGCTATAAATTATGTGAAGTGAGACCCTATTTACTTTTCCCCCCTTGAATTAGCTAATTTTTAGTCTCATTGGGTCTGCTATTACAGAACTTATTTAGCTCCATAGAAGATAGCAGAGGTGGGGGGGGGTTGACTCAATGAAGGCTATAGGATTGAAGCAATAGAACTTTATGTCTGAAAGCAAACCTGCTGTTTTATTGAGCTACATTTCCGTACTTTATAGTTTATTTAACACTAAGACTTATCCATTATAATAAGACATTCTGTACTTCACCAGCTGAATTTGGAAATTAGCAAGTACTGCATGATGTAGATTAGGGGTCTCAAACATGCAGCCCACGGGCCTCATGCAGCCCTAGAAATTACTCCCTGTGGCCTGCAACAAAGCCAGGATTAAGGGGGTCCCGATCCCTGAGGTCCACACCCCGCTGGCTGGGAGCCAGCATCTGGGCTGCGGCCGCCTGCCTCCCACCTGAAAGTGCTGTAGTAGTGCTTCAGGGCTAGGCCACGCCTCCCCCCCACAGCTGCACTTCCCTTGCTTGGGCAGAGTGTGTTTCACTTGGCTTCTAGGCTGAAGCTCCCCACCTCCACTGCAGAGCAGCCATGCCTCTCTGAGCCAGCGCTGACCTGCCCCACACAAGTCAGGCTCCGGCTGGGGCTGGCCTCTGCTAACAGTGCAGTTCAGCCAGCCAGTGCACTGGTGGTGGTGCAGAGCAGGTTCTCTGCGACCACTTGGTCTCCTGGCTGCAGCAGGGGTGTTGGCAACTGCAGCTGACAGCCTCCTCTGGCTCCTGCTGTGCAGCTGACAGCTGGGCAATAGTTGCTTGCCTCCCCTCAGGGGCTGTGATTCCAAGCAGCCCTTTTCATTTCTGTAAGTTGACGGATTTCCACTTCAAACGGCTGTCTGTCTTTCTTTTCTTTTTTCTCCTGTTTTTTTTCTTCGTCTTTCCTTCCTTCTCTTTCTTTTTTTTTTTCTCTTCCTTCTTGTTCCTTTTTCTTTTCTCTTTCCTTCTTTATCTCTTTTCCTTCCTTCCTTCCTTGTTTTTCTTCCTTCTCTTTTTCTTTCTTTATCTTCCTTCCTTTCTTGTTCCTTCTTTCCTTCCTTCTTTTTTTCTCTTTTGTTTCTTCCTTCTTTCCCTCCTTCTCTCCCTTTCTCCTCCTTCCTTTTTCCTCTCTTCCTTCCTACTCTCTTCCCTTCCTTCTCTTTCTTTCCTTCCTTCTTTCCTTTTAAAAAAACCTTTACAATTATTTTAATTAAAAATTTTCTAAAAATTAAATTTCAATTAAAATTCATGCAAATTCAATCAATTAGACCCAATTAATTAATTCTATTTGCAATCACTTTGAATTCAATTAATTATTTTAAATTTAATTTTAACTAACTAAACTGGTATCTCTATTGCATGAAAAGGTTTCAGTAATGTGGCCTTCAGGACAATGTCCTCATGCGGCCATTGTGGTGATTAGAGTTTGAGATCCCTGCTGTAGAACTTTGAATGTTGACAAGTTCCAAGAGGGTAGCTGTATTAGTCTAGTTTATCAAAACAAGCGAGGAGTCTTGTGGCACTTCAAGACTAGCAAATTTATTTATCGTGTGAGCTTTAATGGAGGAAAAAGTGTGACAGAGTGTGGGATTTTCTCCCACAAAATCTCATGTGATAAATAAATTAGTTTTTAAGTAACACAGGACTTCTTGCTTCTTTTGCTGTAGAACATTGTTTATGTTTGACAGTCTTCCAGTGTCTGCTTTTAGGCTTGCTGCATACCACAGTCCCCAGTGATGTAGAATGTGTTTGTGCCATATAATTTTACTGAGTCCATTTCCAGAAAGCCCAAGTGATAAGATTCTTTTTCTAAAACTTTAAAACCCCAGCTAATTAATTAAACCATATTAATGAATTAGTTTTCAGAAAATATTACCAAATAAAATCAGGAAGCTCTAAGAAGTTATTTCTTTGAAGCATTTTATTAATTATAATGATCATTCCTCTATCACTGTTTGTGAAAACAATGTAATTTCTGGCTGCAGAATCTGCCTACATTTTCCTTTGCATAGGTTTTAATTATAATTTAATAAGATATTTAATGAGCAGTTTAAAGAGAAAAATAAATTTGTTTTTATAACTCTGATTCTATTTATTGAGATGAAACATATTTTCATTTCCTGAAACATTTAAAATTATATTTTTAATGCCTCTTTCTGCCATCACCTCACACATGATCACACCAGTAGTCAACTATCACATCTACAAAAACTGGTAAGCAATATTCCCTCTAAGGTTTGGTGGCTTGTGTGCAAAATTTTCAACCCATGTGCAAACCTTTTTCTGAATAAAACTTTTGTGCAAACTCATGTGAAAAGGAGGACATTGGAAGACACATGGAGACTTAATGAGTATTAATATAACTTATTACCCAATTATGTCATAGAAAATGGGTAATGATTAATGAATGCAGCATTAAAACTGCACAAAGTCATGTGTTTTTAAAATTATTTTCAAATAAAAAAATAACTGAAATGTTTTCTTTTACTGAAAACTGGATTTTTTCAGTAAATGAGTTTTTCATGACCCTTTCATTAATGTTCATGAGACTAACAAAAGTTAAAAAACTAAACTTGCAAATATAAACTTGAAAAGCACCTTAAAAAGCTTTAAAAAAAGCAGTTAACTTGCCTCTCTTTTTTCATTTTCCATAGCAGCCCATTTTACAATTTAAAATAATTTGTCCTAAATTGTTTCTAGCTAGTTCAAATGTGCCCCTTTATTTGTTTTACTTAATGGCTTTCCCCCAAACTTAGCCATTTTTTAGGGAGCGAGGGCCAAAAATAAAAGAGACTTTTGCAGGTCTTGAATCCACAAGCCCAAGGTTAAAAGATACCATCCTTACCAACTGAGTTATCCAAGCAGTCTTGTAAAAGTAGCCCCTAGAGGCAGGGGATACCTGAGCTCTTAGTGAAAAGACCTGGTTTGTGCTGAGCAGTGATTGGGCGGTGTGTGCATGTGACCACCTCTGATCTACAGCTGCTGGGGGTAGATCCGCAGCTCCGTAACTTGGCTGTTAGAGGGACTTTTAACATTGTATTCCTGAGCAGTAAAAACCCGGATAAAAGCACTCATTTTTAAAAGGCCTGGAAGATGGAGGACATGAAGGCAAAAAGGACGACATGTCCTCCTTTTGCCGTATATCTGGTAACCCTACCCAAGACCTGCCACCTCCTCTTGGTCTCTGGTTGCACTGGCCTGACCCTGAGGCTTCTCCTCCCCGCCCCCCAGCCGATTCCTGGCTGCACCTCTGGCCCACTCCAGGCCAGCCCTACCTGGGCCTCCCCACATGGCTGATCCTCAGCTACACTGCCAAGCTATCCTGGCTGGACCCAGGGCCTGCAACATCCTCCAGGTCACCGGCTGCACCGCCCACCCAGCCTGACCCTGGGGCTTCCCCCCTGCAACTGATTCTTGGCTGCACTCCCAGCCCACTCCAGGCCAGCCCTACCCTGGGCCACGTGCCTCAGTCTTCTGCGCTGCTGACTTGGCCCAACATTGCATGTGCGGGAATGACAAAATCCTATGAGGCAGGGGCTTTTAATGCATGTGGCTGCACAGCTGTGCACCTTAGAGGGAACATAGCTGGCAAAGTCATTAAACTATCTAAGCCGTGGTTTTAAAATTGGATATGTAAAATTAACAGCCTAAATCCAGAGTTAAAAGCCTGTATAGGTGACCCAGTTTTCAAAGTGCTGTCTTGAAGTTCTTGGTCTTCTTTGAAGAGCAGCTATGTGCCTATACTTTTGAAGGTCAGTTTTAAAGGAAAAAAGGGCATGCTTAATTATTTGTCTTGTATTACATGCAGTCTAATAACTAAAAGTTATATCATGTCTGAACCTACTGAATATTATGGTTATAACTCTGTGGTTAAGGATGCAGCCAATTTCCAATATAAATCCTACTTTTACCTTCCGTCTAACTTGAGTAAGGATAACGCATGTGAAAACAACTAGATTTTACTCTGAAGGCTAAAAAGGCTATAGAATTTTCATGTACAGACTGAGGGAAATGCATCAAACTTTGAGTTATAGATTGTTAAACAGAACACTGCTTTAAAATTTAGAGTAATGGCTATACAGTCTTTACATTCTTCTTCCTAAAAATGGTTTGTTACTCCCTCTAAAAACTTTTTATATAGTTAAGTATCCCACAATTGTTATGCCAACCTCTTTACTAAGTCATCTGCATAGTCTGACTAGGTGAGTCTAATTAGAAACAGTCCCCTACCCCAAAAATAGGGCAGCTAAGTGGTATTTTGAGATGAGACAGTGGGAGGAGGGACAGGCAACGTAGAATATCCTGTGAATAAACCACTTTGAGATAAATGAAGATCTGTGGAGAAATGCTTTTATGCATAGTCTTTTTTTCAAGGCTCAGATTTTTGTTATTTTAAAAATGTAACAGAATAAAGTTGAACCCCCAAAAAGCGGAGGTTAGGACAAGATCATATGAGGGGGTGGCAGTAGGAGAGGATTGCATGGTTATCAGAAAGAACTGATTGGAAATTAATGGTTTGATTTTTAAAAAACTGCCTACTTTGCATAAATTTAAATACTGTTACACTTATTGTATGAGTTAATGAGTTATAAAATTCAACATTGTAATTTGATATAGTGATGCATGGGCTATGAATGCTGCATGAACCTCTGGATGGTTTGGAAAGTTTATGAAGTACAAATAGAGAGTGGGGAAACAGAGGAAATATAGAAATTCTACTAAATCCCTGTAGGAGGAGGAAACATGGAGGATCCAGAGACCTCTGGAACTGGAAAACTTTGTAGTGTACTGGAAGCCATGAAGAATTAAATATCTGATTACCCTGCAGAACTGCAAAGCTCCATAATGTGATATGAAATGAGGGTAGTCAATGCTGTTACTCCAGAAAACCAAAATAATCAAAAAATCTTCTGGGATAGAATCTATGTAGTCTGCTTGACAGCTGGTTTTTATATAAAGAAACACAGATACAGCCCTCTGATAAAGAATTGACACTTAGATCAGCATATTCTTTGAAAACAAATATATTATTCATTTAGAATAATTATTAATACAATGAGACTTAAGGGATGAAAATGAGTTAAATTGGACTATATACTTTTAACATTGAACTTGGTCTAACTATTGCAGTATATATGGCACAGACTGACAGTTGTTTTATAGAAATTGTAGCTCTAGTGTTGTATATATGATACAATCTTTTTATAATGTTAAACAATTTAAACAATTACACAATGAAATATCTAACGTTATTCTTAACATTATAAACTCAGCCACCTACTACACATATCTTAAACTCCTATAAAATCCTTAACAATCTGTCATATTTTAACAAACTATTATAAAAAATGCTTAATGATTGATACCATTCAGCAAGTAGTAGCTAAGCAGTTACTGGGTGGGTTCTAAAGGGAGGAGGTCTTAAATTATACTACAAGCATTCAACTTTATTGTCAGGCATAGCTATAGATAATTTACACAGCTTTCCTGCTATCCCTCTGTTCATCTGTAGGGGTCCTTCTGCTCTGTCACTATTTACACAAAGATCACCTTAGGCTCAGACAGATAGTGGGGGCTTAATCTAGTTCCCAAAGTCTAGGTGTTACTTTGGTCAGCAGTTAGGATTAACTTTGGCTAGCAGAAACTCAGTTAGCCTGATTGTCTAGAACCAAGGTTTACTTTTGTTCTCAGCTCTGTCTTCATCTTGTTTGTTCCATTCTTTGCCTTTCTGCTCTCTTCTCACTCTCCTCTTCTGAGCTCTTCCTTTATCCAACTCCCTCCTTCTTACAGCACATTTCAGTTTGTCAGTTGCTGGCTATTTAATAGCTATTGGGAGTGATGATAGCCAGGGGCATTGCTGGCTGGGGGAGGGACCCGGGGCACGGGACCAGGCCCTGCTGCAACCTGCAGGCCCTGCCCCCTGGCTGGGGACAGGGCCAGTTGCCGCCACACTGCCATGGGCGGCCAGGCCCTGCATCCCCGGCTGGGGATAAGCCCGCCACAGCAAGACCCCGGAACCCAGGTTGGGGACGGGGCCGCTGTGGCCGGGCCCTGGATCTCCGGCCCGATTGGGTTGGAGATCTGAGGCTCTGGCACTGGGGTTCGGGGCATGTGCCCCGGAGTGCCCAGCACCAGCAACGCCCCTGGTGATAGCATGTATAATATCTGGGGTTATTGGGAGGGGCATAGAGGTATGTCATTTTGAGGACTATGTAATGGACATATCATGGGGTAAGCCCTCCCTCCTGGGGAAACTGCGAAAGAGCACTCAGGGAGGGCACCCCATGAGCTTCTGAACAGGCTATTGGCATGCCAACTCAGCCCAGTGGGCAGGACGATTTCAGTGAGTTAGCCAGAGTCTATGCACAAAGACCCCTTAAGCAGCCCTTGGACCAGGGCAGTGTGGCCTAACACTCACAGTCCATGTACAATGAGTCTTCAAGGAGGCCCAGGGCCCAGGTAGGGGGGGCTCAGGTCCTCCCACTATACTGAGCCCCAGCCCAGGGCCCTAGGCTCCATACCAAAACATGCAGCCTTGTTCAGCTCCACACCCCAGCTCTACCCTTCAGGTCCCCTGGGTTGCTTCCTACCTGGGCCATGCTGAAAGTCCAGTCTGGAGCTAAATTACAACTTCCCTCTTTCCTGGGACAGTGGGAGTTAACCTCCTGGGTCCAGGATGTCTGGCACAAAGCTCCCTTTGGGGTAACAGCTGTCTAGGATCCACCCTGGTCCTCAGGTCTTTGCTGGAACAGGGCTGGTGAAGCTCTGGGGCAGGAGCCTCCCACAGATGTCCTTCCCCTTCTCTGGCCAGCCCAGTCTGAGCTGATCTGCAGCCTTTTATACCTGGGCAGGAGCCTGAGCATGCCCAGCAGGGCCCTAGGAGTGGGACTTCCTCCTTCTTAATGTATAAAGGGCTGCTCTAGTGTGGGGTGTATATACCCCATCATGCACCCTTCCCCTTATGACGGAACCCGGGGGTTTATCTGTGCCCTCTTCTTCCCCCAACCTAGGAAAAAAATCTCTGTTTGCATCTCTCTTACCGGGTCGGTGAGAGACTTTAAAGTTGTAAGGTTGCAGAGCCAAATACCACCTTATTAAGCACAGATTGATCTCTTTCATGGCATGTAACCACCTCAGAGCCATGTGGTCAGTCACCAAAATGAAATTTGATCCCAAGAGATGATAATGCCCATCTATGGCCCATTTGGCTGCCATGGCCTCCTTTTCTATACTATGTTTCTCAAGGGAACAATTTTCTACTTACATATAGGATGGGGTGTTCTTCCCAATTGATCTCTTGAGATAGCACAGCACCCAGTCCTACACCAGAGATGTCCATCTGTAATACAAAATCCTTATTAAAGTCTGGGTGTATGAGTACCAGCTCTTGCAGTAGTTTTTCTTTCAGCGCCTGAAATGCCTTTTCACAACGGTCTGTCCATTGCACTTTCTTGGATGCCGAATTCTTGGTCAAGTCTGATAAGGGGCTTGCAATAGTCGCGAAGCCTGGCACAAATCAACAGTAATAGCCAGCCAGCCTCAGAAACTGGCAAACCTGCCTCTTTGTTTTCGGCCTCAGTGTGTTGGCCAAGGCTTGGACTTTTCCAATTAATGGCTGTAATGTCCCTCCTCCTACCACATACCCCAGGTAGGTCACTTCACTCTGCCCCAGGTGACACTTGGCTGGGTTGACTGTTGGGTTAGCCTCCCTCAGGGCTCCCAAGACATGATTGAGGTGTTTAAGGTGGCTTTCCCAGGTACTACTATATACTACAATATCATCTATGTAGGCAGCTGAGTACAAGTCATGTGGTTGCAGTACCCTGTTCATTAACCTCTGGAAGGTAGCAGCTGTTCCATGTAGACCAAACAGCATGGTGACAAACTGGAAGAGTCCAAATGGTGTAGAAGAGGCCATCTTAGGCATGAATTAGGCATCAAGGGGATTTGCCAATACCCTTTAGTGAGGTCTAGTGTTGAAAGAGACCTCACTCCCCCTAGTCGTTCTAATAGCTCATCAACACAGGGCATTGGGTATGCATCAAACCATGATTTCTCATTTACCTTCCTGAAATTGATCCAAAAATGCAAGGTATCGTCAGGTTTGGGTACTAGGACAATTGGACTGCACCATTCGCTCTTGGATTCTTCCATCACCCCCATCCTGAGCATACTCTCCAGTTCCTCAGGTCTTTGCTGGAACAGGTGAAGCTCTGGGGCAGGAGCCTCCTGCAGATGTCCTTCCCCTTCATTGGCCAGCCCAGACTGAGCTGATCTGCAGCCTTTAATACCTGGGCAGGAGCCTGAGCATGCCCAGCAGGGCCCTAGGGGTGGGGCTTCCTCCTTCTTTAGTGTATAAAGGGCTGCTCTATTGCGGGGGTGTATCTACGCCATCACAGGGCATATAGGGCATCACTAAGGGAAGGAGAGGGAAAAGTGACAACATTCTAAAGGCTGTGTAGTGAGCATGTAGAACATCATTAGGGATGAAGGGCAACACTATTTTTCAGTTGCCAAGTTGTTGATTTTCCTTATCACTAACTCTTACCTATACCTTAACACTAATTATTGTTGTTTAATATTACAAGATATTTTGATATTGTTACCATGTTATGACCAGAAAAAAATTTAAATCTCTTTCGAGGCTTTTCTTTTGGTTTCCTTCCCCACATTCTACTTAGCAAATTCACGCAATTTGGGACAAAAATCCCTGGCTACTGTGCTTCTGCAGAGATGATAACCTCCATGTGGAGAGGGAGGCAGGGATGGAATCTGGAGCACTACTGAGCTCAAATTCTTATCTATAACTACAGAGCAAAGAAACAAGGCTGGTACTGGGGATTGTGGTGCCCCCCCCCCTCCCGGAGGGCGACACTGGCGCAGATGAGTGATGTCATCAGGGGAGTGCCACAGCGCTGTTCCCTTTTGGCACCCCTCAAATGCTGGCACCCCCCCTGCAATGCAGGGGCTGCTTACTGAGTAGCGCTGGCCCTGCAAAGAAAGGAGAAAGAAGCATACTGCAGGAAGCTTGAAGAATTCTAAAATCTGCATTGGCTCCATTTACAGAGAAATGAGCAGATTAAACTTTAATTATTTGTAAATAAGATTGCTAGTTGTTAATAAAGATGCAAAAGACTTCCTGGCTCCATCCTTTTAGTCACAAGAAAGCTGATTCCTTATAAAATGAAAATGTCATCTCCTGTACACATACAGTAGTAACTGAATGTGGTGCAGTATGAATAGGGTTATGTTTAAAATAACATCCTTTAATACAGCATACAAAAGATATTTTCAAATTATACATAGTATGATGTGACAGTTTGAATTATACTATTGATATCCATTTACAATGTGTATAGTGTGCTGTATAAATTTATATTTTTGCAACACTGATATTTTCTATTGTATTTTTTTTTGCTTTTGCATTTTATTAAAGATTTATATATTTCTTTTAAACATTAAACAATAAACATTAGACATTAACTTGAGAGACCAATGACCATGTTCTTCAAGCTTCAGGCAACTCATGCAAATGCACTGCAAAAAGTAATTGCTTTCCAGATGGAAAATACTTTATCTAGCGTTCTGCTATATGTTCTATACACAATTTGGGAAAATGTTTTTAATGTTTTTAATGGAAAAAACTCTCCCTCCTTATGATCACACAAACAGAATTATAGTAACAGTCACTAGTAATGAAGTGTTGTACCTATTTGTCAGAAAACAGAATCAAGGCTGAAAGGAAAATATTAGGTTATAGTTTTTTTAAAAATAGCTTCTTTGCAGAAACTAAGAATTTTGTGTTTCTGCTTAGGATCAGTATGTGCTAACCTGCAAGTGTACATAGGAAAAGGGAATACTGGGGGTGGGGGAGCTTTCTCATCTATGCAGATCACAGCTTTGTTCCCAGGCAGCCAATCATGAGTTGATACAGGGAGTAAGCTAAACCCCTTAAAGGAGTGTGTACATAGACCTGATGCCTTTGCACACCTGGGATCTCCAGAAGACAGTTCTGTCTCCTATGAAATAGAATGCTTCCTGGTGCTTCCCCTAAGGCTGTGCATTTCTGCACCATGACAAAGCAATGCTGAGCTACAGCCAGTGGCATTGCTGGGCACTTGGAATTGAGGCCCGTGCAACAAGTCCATTAGCAAGTGCACCAAGCCTGCCTTGCTTCCCTCCCATTCCTCATCCACCATTGCTACTGTGCCGCTGCTGTCCTCTCCCAGGCTGGGCCAGCAGCAGCTGTTCCATTCCCAGTGCGGGGTAGAGTGGGCAGAGCTGGCCACTTTGGCATTCAATCTGTTGCTAGTAAGGGGGTGGAGTGGTATGGGACTGGCAATGGTGGGGAGGCAGGCCAGAATTGTGGGCAGCAGTGCACAGACCACTATAGCATGTGTGAACTCAATCTGGGCCAGGGGATGAGCCAGCTGGTCTGGGAGTGGGGCAGGTTGGTGCTGTAGTTTGGCAGTGGATGGTGCCTTGGTGGTGCTCCTCAGGACTGGATTTATTTTGGTGGGTGGTGGGGTTCCTCTGAGCCCAGGCTCTGGGCTGTAGAACTTACCCCCTGCCTTATCTCCCTGCATGGGCTTTAGGGGATGTGGTGCAGACCCTGTGCTGGAAGTGGAGGTGGAGTGGTTATCAGACTACAGCAATGCTGGCCTACACCATGTTACAGTGCCTATCTGCCTCATCCCCTGGCTTGTGCAGTCCCAGCCCTGGCCCAGAGCTAGACTTATTGAAGTGCTATGATGCTCAGATCCGCAATCCTGGTTTGCCCTAGAGCACCAGCCCTGTCCTGTGCTGTCACCCTGCTGAGGATGGAGTGGCCAGACCTGCCTGCCCCCCCCCCCCCCCCCCGCCTGCTACTGTGCCTCAAATATTTTTTTGGTAGTAATGCCCCTGGCTACAGTCACGTTCAAAACCATAATTTTTACTCCGATTGTGTCTTCATTATTTATGTGGCAATAATGATTTTTTGAGATTACAGGTTACACTGATTAAATGACCTACAACACTGATGTTATTTATTTGGAATTCTGTAAGGGCATTTTACTTTCTACCACATGGCACTGCAATTAAGAAACCAGAACTACACAAAATCAATATGGCACACTTTAAATGGATTAAAAACTGGCTACCTCGTGGACCTCAGTGTCATTGAAAATGTGGGTTCCACCAAGCAAGTGTGTATCTAGTGGAACCCTTCATGTTCTTTGCCCAATGCTACTTAATGTGTTTGAGCGATACTGAAGAGAACATAAAAACATTACTGATTAAGTTTGCTGGTTAGAAAGGGTACAGGCTACTAATACAGAGTGATTGGTTTTGCTTGGTAATCTGCCTGCAGGCAGGCAGTGTGTTTTAATATAACCAAATCTTTTTCTCTGGGGATAAAGAATTTGAGCAATACCTACTGAAGAGTAAGCAATAGCTCTCAAAAAGACTTGCAAGTCCTGTGGTATTTAAAGACTAAGGCTGTGTTCACACACAGGCATTATTTCGATACAAGTTGTGTCGAAACAACTTGTATCGAAATAATGCCTTATTTTGAAATAACTTAATTCGAATTAACAGTTTGTTAATTCGAATTAAGGAAAAAAGCTCAAAGCGAAATAGCAGTTTCAGGCAACAGTTATTTCGAAACAAGTCATTGTTGTTTCGAAACAACATGTTCGGATGGCATTGTTTTGAAACAATCATTTCAAAACAACATTGTTTTGACCCCACATGGGGTTTAAGTTGTTTCGAAACAACAATGGGTGCTGTTGTTTCGAAACAACCGTGCGTCGTGTGAACAGGGTATTTCTTATTTAGAAACAACCTCTGTTGTTTTGAAATAAGAGTGCCGTGTGAACACAGCCTAACTGAACTAGACTAACATAGTTACCCTTTTTGGATCAGTGCAGCCAAGGGTTAAGGTAGGCTGGCACTCACCGGAACACTGTGCCAGGGCCCACTATTTTTAGGGGTTCAGTGTTGCAGGGCCCCTAAAAATAGAAAATGGAGCTTAGAACGCTGCATACCTGGGCCCACCATTTAAAAATAGCAGACCCGAGAACAGCAGCATTCTGGATCCATTTTCTATGTTTAGGGGCCCCCAACTCTGACCCTCTAAAATAGCAGGCCCAGGAACTATTCCACTGCGTTCCACAAGGGCAGAAAGCTGCCCTGGACTGGACTGAGGCTTTGGCTTGAGCCTGCTGTCACTGAGCAGGCTCATGCAGGACCTTCAGCCTGGGCTGAGGCCACTCCGCGGCACATGGTGGCCAGGTAAGGGAGCCTTGGAGTGGTTGGGGCAGTATTCTCCCCAGGACTTGAGATTAGAGGGGCATACAGGATGCTCACTAATTTGGTATAACGCTATTAATAGGTGACAACTGGCGGGGGAGTTGGGAAATTCAGGAAGGGTGAGTGGGGGGAGTTAGGGAAATCCCTGGTTTGGGGACAGGTGAGCTGGCCCAGCGGGGAAAGGGCATGGGAGAGTGGGGGCCTGAGCCAGTGGGCGAACATGGTGTGGCATAGCAAAGGGTTGCGGAAGGGTTGGGTGACCAGCAACGAGACGGGGGCTGGAGTCAGTAGCTGGGGTGGGAAGCAGATGTGGGGGGGGCAGTAGCTGGGGTGGCAGGTAGGCATGTGGGGGCATTAGATGGGGGTGGGTGTTGGGGAGCAGTAGCTGGGATGGGGTCAGGTGTTTGGGTGTTAGTAGCTGGGGTGTATGAGTGGGGCCTGAACTGATGTGAGGGGGGCCAAACTGGCATGAGGGGGTCCTGCCAATTTAGGAGGGTTCTGGGGCCTGCCAAATTATACTTTAATTAATCCTTGAGTGCAACACAGTGTCCAAAAGTGCTAATACAATTCTTGCATGTATAAATGGCCATTTCAAGTACAGTAAAAAGATATTTTATCTCTGTATTTGCTACTGGAGGATCCACTTCTGGAATACAATGTCGAGTTCTAGTGTCCACAGCTGAAGAATGGTCAGGGGTTAAAGTAAGGGGGAATGCCCTGTAATGCTGTTCTGGGCACCCTATTTTTAGGGAGCCAGCATTCAGGGGCCCCTAAAATAGTGGAACATGCTGGAATGCTGAATTCCACCCCCCAATAGGGGGACACACCAGAACACTGTGTTCTGGGGCCCCATTAAAAATAGAGGGGTGTGCCGGAACACAGTGTTCTGGTGTGTTCCCCATAGGCCAGTAGAAGGGAGGGACTGTGGCCTGGGGCCAGCCCAGCCACCCCTCCCTTCCTTCCTTCCCTGGAGCCTATTGGAGGCTCTGTCTCTTCTGGATGGGGCCTGGCTGTTCGTGCAGCCAGGACCCAGCCTCCAGCCTGGGCTCCAGCTTTCTAGCCCACTGGCCAGCCAGTGCCATGGCCTCCTGCCCCCAGCCCAACTCTTCAGCCACCTCAACCAGGTAAGGGGGCTGTGGGGGTGCGGTTGGGCGGCCAGTGGGGAAAGCATGGGGGCAGGGAGGATGTGCAGGGAGGGGGGAGAAAGAGTCAGGATGGTGGGCTGGGGAGGGCTTGGGGGGTTGAAGGAGAGAGCTTGAAGATGGGGAGCAGCGGTGGAGGTTTAGGAGGTCTGGAGTGGGAGCAGGGAGTTTAGGGAGTGGGGATTGGGGCTGAGAATAACATGGGGGAAGGGGTCTGATGGGGGTAAGTGTTTTGGGGGAGTAACTGGGGTGGGGGGCAGTAGCTGAGGTGGGGAGCTGGAGGTGCAGGAGGGGGGCCCAGACATGTGGCAGGGGGCATACCCATGGGGGAAGGGGACCACCCGTACAGGAAGGAGACCTGCCAAATTATTCTTTAACCCCTGAGAATGATGTTGATGACTTGGAAGGGGCTCAGAGAATGATTAAAGAAATGGAAAAGATGTGTTATTGTAAAAAAGTCAGGGAACTCTTAACTATTTAACTTAACAAAGAGAAGGTTAAAGTTTATAAGCATATGCATGGGGAATAGAAATCCGGTAACAGAGAAAGGATCATCCCACAACAGACAAAGTTATGACAAGATCCAACAGCTGGAAGTTGAAGTTAGACAAATACAGACATGTAGTAAAGTGAACATTTTTAGTAGTGAGGATAATTAACCATTGGACCAACTTACCAAGGGTTGTCATGAATTACCCACCACTGGCAAATTTTAAAGCAGTGTTGGATTTTTTTTTCCCCTGAGGTTTGCTCTAGCTATTGTACTTGAAGCAATAATTAATTCAAGAAACTACCATATATATAAAAGTATGCATAAGTACAAAATAATATTATGATTATAAATAGGAAAAGTTTAATACAAATAAACCTGTGTCAGCTGGGTAGCAAAGTGGTTATCTTTACTTCAATACCCAAGGTCTGTATTGTAGGGAATAAAATTTTGTGTGTTAGAATCTTTATGGTGATGACCTGATTCAAGGTGATATCTTGTAGAATAATATCAGCATCATTCAGTTCCTGTTATAATAGGTTCAGTTTAGCTTTCAGAATGAACTGAAAAATCTGCCAATCTTCATTCTTCTTTGCATCAAAGGTTAAACAGATTTTAATAAGCGGTTTACTACAGTTCTAAAGCCTAGGACTACAAATTATTCATTGTTACAGTTACAACAGTTATTGAAGAGGAATATACTTTTCATTTTCGAAAAAATATGAAAGTGATACATCTAATGATGTTAAATAAATTTATGGATTGAAGGAACATTTTAAATGTTTTTCCTACCAGCTGTAACTTTTTGTCTCTTATTAAATACTCTTGACAGTATTTTTAGTAATATTTTGTTTAAAAAAACTACATTACAATAACTAATTTCCAGGTTAAACTTTTAAAATTCCAAAAATTCTATATTTAAATTTGCTTGTTCAGCCTTAAATCTGCAATTGTATTATCGCACTGAAATCTTCTATACTTCTCTAGTAATACTATCTTCTATGACATGAGAAAATGTATAGCTTCTTAGGATTTTCCATTATGATATATTGAGGCTATTTTTAGCATGGTATTTTAACACATATATATATATTTTAGTATACCTGCATACATTGTATTTTAGTATACCTGTATACATTGTGATTTAAACACCAAAACAGTCTTCCTTAAGTCTTGTTTAGATGAGGAAATGAATAGTTCCTCGGTGTGTGACAAAGGATTTCTTATGTAAAGCCCATCAAACTAAACGGTGACCTTAGGTCATTTATAGATAGGAAATTCATTTTAAATATTATTTTGTTGATTACTTAAAATGTATTAGGAAAGTACAATTTAGTTTGTGATTTTTGTATATGTGACTGCTTTGGACACTGCCTTACACAGAGAGGTATAGAGTATTAGATGCAGCTACCCACTTGTATGTATAGTGATAAAATGACTGGCTGGCTAAATGCTGTACTGTTTGACAAACATAATGAAACCAGGTACTCAAAAGCTGTTCTGCTCTATACTAATTTATACAGGGTCTAATGTTAAGCCCATCAACATGCTGAGTATCTTGCAATGTGACTAGCAATTCCTTTTCCATTTCTTGGCACTCCTCCCAGAGGAAAACGCTCTGGAATTTTTTTTTTCTTTTTTATAACTCTGCTATATTTTATTTTGAAAGGTTTCAGCTAGTCCTACAGGAGTGAGCTTTGCATCCTCAGACAGGCTGCTCAGAAAGCTCTGTCTTCTATCACAAATATGCTTTCCCCTTGTGATAGAAAATTCCATTGTGTCAGAGCAGTACAGTGGACAATAGCAGTTATGATCTCAGAGCATGAGCCAATCATTTAGCAATTTTGGTTCAAAACTGTAATGTGCCTTGAAAATAATAACTCAGAACTTGAGCTTGATAAAATATGCTATTGGGAATAAGTATAGTAAATAAAGATAGGTCTGATATTCTCCTAGATTTTAGGGCCTCTTATGAGCTACTTCATAAAATACTGTAAAGCCCCATGGATTTAGAACACAGGTCTGTAGAATTGCCAGGTGGGTGACAGAGTCATGCTGCCACGTGGTAGGAGCTGTGATTAGCTTCACTCCACTGCCTGTGATGCCCTGTTGTGTTAGACTGGGGGAAGTCCTGCTCAAGGGGTCTGACAGACATTAGATCTATGGCTTTTTTTTGCCTCCCTATGCTATAACGCTATGAGGTATTCTAGGAAGAGTCCAGGCAACAGTGCAGACTTCCTCTAGCTGCCATGAGCATTTCTTGCAAAGTCCTGGCTTGAACCTCAGCTTGATTTGGGCTGCTTTGAGATGTAATCAGACACTGAAACCTGACTCAATCTCAATCCCTAACCCTTGGTAGCAGCCCTGGCTTTGAGTCTGAGTACACACTCCTCTGCTACTCACTACCTCAGTGTTTTCCTCTGCTCTGACTCTTGACCCTGTCAACCCATGTTGTGATCCTGAAACATAAGCATTAGAATTTTGCCCATTAATTCCTATAGCCCAATAGCTTCTGGTCGAATTACAGCACAACATGTTGGTAGGGAGTGGGGAGAGGGACATGAAATTTTCATTTAAAGATTTCAAGTCATGGAGAATCCACCTCTTTATTGCTGAGTTCTTCCAACAGGTAATTATCCCCACACTGGAATATGTTCTCTTTGTTTCCAGTTTGAATTTCTCTAGCTTCAGCTTCCAGCCACTGGAGACTGCGGCTGGTAGCCTGGATTACTGAGGTAGAGCCCTGCTGAACTCTGTACTTATTGTAGTTTTCTCAGGGTTGAGTGTTTGAAGCCCAGGTAAAGTGTGTGGCTGTATTGCTCAGTCAGGAGGTAACGAAGGCATGCCAATTAATCATCAGCATGTAATGCAGTCTCTTGGACAATCGGAGAAAGAAAAAAATAACCTCCTTAGATGCTGCTGTGTGAGAACTGCTTACTGCAGCCAAGGGATCCAGAAAACTCTGAAGCTATGGACTGACATGATCAGTTGCAGATAAATCTTCATTTGGAAGAGCCTGCAGCACAACTATAATTGGTCCAAAGCATCTTGATCTGCTTGCTGGCATAATTCCTTGCTTGCTGGTTTTTGACATCAGCCTGCCCTTCATCCATGTGTTGATCCCAATCATTTGCTGAGAGTTAGCGGGTGACTGGGTGATGATGACATTGTCATAAGGTGTAAGAGACTGACAGAGCTGTGTGCACTCTCTTTGCTGTTGACATTTGAGTCATTTTGATAACATTAGTTATCCTAGTGGTCTCATGTAGATGAGGAATAGCACTGGAAAGAGAAGTGATCCATATGAGATGCTATAGGTGAGGGACCTGGTGGAGAAGGTGCAGTTTCTTGTGTAATAACTTTGATCTGCACAAAGCAGTTGTAAAGTATTATTAAATCATAAGCGCAGTGGTTTACATTTACTCTGAACAATGTAAATTATTGCACAATGTGAAAAATAGCAGTGAATAATCAACCCCAATAGCTGTACATGCATATGTAGTCAGCCAGCATATATTGATTGCTTTGGTTTTTGCCCTGCTGTACTGTAGTTTTGCCTCCAGTATAACAGAAATATCTGAAATCAGAGCTCATTGATATGATTTTGTGTAGTTCTGTCTTTCATGTGACTCCAAAAGCCACAAATGTTGGTGTGTTCAGGCCTGGATTAAGGGGTTCCAGGGATCTGGGCTGCCCTACCACTGCCTCCCACCCCAGCCTGTCACCCCAGTCCCTCACCACTGTGGGGGCCCTCACCTGAGCCAGTGCTGAAGTCCAGAGTCTGCGCTCCCACTTGGGTCTGACTGGTCCATCCCCAGGGGTGGGGCTGGCTGGCTGTGTCCATGTCGCTACGTTATAGGGCTTGCACTGGCTGGCATTCAGTATGGCCTTTGGTGCAGCCCTCCAGGGCCATGGGCCCTAGAAGGCCACAGTGGCACCCCGCTCAGTGCTATGGGGGCTGAGTGGAAATGCAGGGAGGAGCCAGATTAATCCACAGGCTATCAGAGACCTGAGCTCAAGACCCTACAGCCTGTGCATTAATCCTGCCCTGGGTGTGTTTGTAGGTTAATGTCATTTGAACCTCCCCCACTCACTGAAACAAGTACACAGCTTAAGGCTCGCATTATAAGGTTACCTAGATTTGGTGAGGTGCTATGTTGCATTTTATACTCCCTATATTAGAGTATGCTCTATTTTTTTTTTAATTATACTCCCCTTTTTAGAGTATGTCTTTTCACTTTATGCGATGTTTTACACAAAAGGGGCTAAAATGGCACTTGATAGCTATTTCTGTATTAGGGCTTAAGTATATTTAGGGAACAAACCAGCTATAAACAAACAAAACAAAACAGAATAATAGTGTGACTCTTAAGATAGTCTTTTGAATACTTTCTTGCATACATATGTGTATATGCATTTTAAAAACTCACTAGTTTTAAATATATTTCTAGATTATAATTGCTGTTAAAATGTTAAATTTAATATATAAAGTACCTTGCTGAGTAGACTATTATTTAATTATGCTTTTGATTATTTAAAGAGTAAAACATTTTCTAGAATAGTTTAAATTTTAACCTGACACCTGGCCTAATGTACCAACCAGGGTGACTTTTATTTTTGCATTCCATACCTATCAAGTTTTAAAATGTCAAATCGTTTACAGAACCTAGCCACTTTTAATTAAAATCTTGTCCTTATATCCTATATAGAGAATTCTGATGCCTTGTCACAATAGCTCTGAAAGAATTATTTATTTGTTCTGTGATTGAGATGCAAATATAATATGTTATCCTTTGCAAGAAAGTTCCACTATAGTTTATGAAAATTATTGATGAAAATTAATAGTACTTGATGAACAGGATTATATTAAATGTGAGATTTAGTATTAAGATACCAACTGTAAACATCTATCTTCAGTGCAGATTTTGTGGATTTAACTAATGAATAAGTAATAGATAATTTACACCAAACTATACAAAGCAGTGTCCAAAAATATTTCTGCTAAATATATATGACTTAAAGTTTTAAGCTGGAAAGGCTCCTGATTTTAAATTTAATGATGCTTTACATTTCAAAAGAGATATATCAAAGGCAACTTTGTATTCCTATTTTACATTTTAAAAAACAAGAGTGACTTGGCTTTGCCATATAAATAATTAATATCACAAAGAATATAAGATCTAAAATGACAAACAGTACTTGACAGTAGTAATGTATTGTGTTGAAGCTAAGCATGTGTTATTCTAACAGCTGAACTTTGAAATGCATAGTAGTATTAATTGATTGATTATGACTGAAAAATGAAAAATCAAACTGCAAGGTGTCACTACATTGATGCTTCTAGTTTGTCAATATTTTTAAAAGATAAAAACTACAATGCTGCCTCAAACCAGTGTTCTGCCTTGTCCCATAACCTGGCTGTGTCTAGTACTACCAGCTGTTTCAGAAGAATGTGTAAGAAATCCTGTTGTGAAATACAAATTATGGAAGTACCACCTTGATGAGAAATTTCCTTCTAAGTCCTTCTAGTGAATGACTGACTGTCTTATGTCCTGACACATGGGTATTAAATTTTATACTGTGACAATGAGTTCCACTAGTTAGTTTTGTTGTTGTTGTTGTGTTAATATAGTGGTTCTCAACCTTTCTTCATCTGCAAGACACCTGACAGATAATGTCCCCCTTTGTGACACACTACAGTCTGCCAGTGGCAGTGGTGCTTGGGCTGGGATTCCTGCCTTAGGAGGCTGCAGAGCTCTGAAGGATGCAACATTCTGGGCCTTGGGTGAGAGCTGAGTCAAACCAGTGGAGGCTGGTGCCCTGGCAGCCTGTGTTGGTGGGGCTGGATTTATTTTTGTGGGCAGATGGTGTCCTCCCCCCCATCCCAGGGTCTCTAGGTTGCAGCCCCTAAGTCCCTTTACTTACCTGGCCCTGGCTGCTGCCTGTGTCATGGAGCAGAAGCAGGCTGTTGAGGGCAGCAGGGAGCAGCAAGCAGCAGGAACCCTAAGCTGGGTCCAAGCTGAGCTGCATATTGTCCCTGATACACCTCCCAGCCCTTCATGACACGCCTTTGTGTCCTGACACAGTGGTTGAGAACCGCTTTGTTAATAAAAAGGACAGTTCCTTTTAATGGTTATTCATTTGCTTCCTTTCAGTTTCACTCAATGGGCCCTTGCTATTGTATTATCAGAGGATTAACGACCATGCATTTTTTTTGAGTGGTACCATTACTGCTACATTGGATGCTTCTCCTTGTATGAAGCCCACTTCAAATGTTTTGTGCTGTTCCAACAGGAGTTCTTCTTCTCTGCTTGTTTACTCATGTACCCCTTCTTTCACTTTGTGTCCCACATCACAGGTACAAGGAGGCTTCCAGACCAGCACCCATTTCAGTTGCTTGTCATGACTTATGTTATGGAATTGTATTTCTTTGGCCTTACTTGCAAATAGCTAAAAATAGTTGGTTTATAGTCTAGTTGGTAAGATGTATTATGGCGTTTGGTACCTTTGTTAGGGCTCTACTAGGTAGGCGAGCAATCCCTACTCCTCTTCTGTCCTGTCCCTTCCTTCCTCCCCTTCCATGTTCATGCTGGCAGTGGGGACAGTTTGCTAAGCATCCCTGCTTTCAAAATCTGCAGACTACCAGAAGCTATTCCATTTACAGATCATAGTGCATCTCTATACTTCCTGGGGGGACATTCACATACCTTCCAGATGTGGTATCTGGAGTTTGTTTCTTAGGAGGATGAAGCAGTCAAGGGAATTCTGGCTTAAGAGTCTTTTCCTGGAGTAGTCCATGAGAGCTGGCCTAAAAGGGCTCCAACCAGGGAGACCTACCTCTATTTCAGTCTGAAGAGTGTCCTTTGATTAGCCCGTGGCCGATTCCAGGTCCTCTCCCAATTCCATTGACTCCAGGAGACTGATAAAGAGAGACAGAGGCACTCCTGTAAAGACAAGAAGGTAAGTAAGCAGTCCAAGTCCTCTAAGCAAAGGCGGAAGTCTCATCCTATTCCAAGGTGGAGGAGCCCTCACAAAGCTGGCCAGGACTTCAAGTTAAGGTGAAGCATTGCACTCTCCACTACCAATAGCAGTACCTCAGCATTGCTAGCAGTTGTATCTGGAACAGCATCCTCAGTTTTGGGGCAGGACCCAACTGTTCATGTAGCAGAGGAAGGGGAGGCCTCTTCTCTGACCTACTTCTCTGCCAAAGATAACTTTCTGGTACTCCTGGAAGAGGAGTCACCATTGCTGTCTGGTATCCCGTGCCTAGCACTGGGATGGATGGCAGTCAATACCAGACTTATTGTGGTACCAACTGATGAAACTCTTATTTAGCTGAGGTAGAATAAGTTGATTACAGGGACAATCTTGATATTCAGGGCTTTTTCTTATATATGCACCTATTACCCTCTTGTCCCTGTCCTGATTTTTTAACACTTGCTAAGATAGTCAGAATTTCACTTCTACCACTGAAGAGCAGAGACAGGCCTTTTTGGTTCATATTTGGTACTGGGAACTTGCCTGTAGAACTTGGGCTTCAAATCTTCAGGCTCAGAAAAGGGACAACAAGGTTGAAGAGAGCCTGAGGGCCCCTTCTTAGGGGGTTAAGTCTTGACAAAGCATCCAGGATCTTTCAGTACTCCTGTCTCAGCGACTAATCATGCTAAATATTCACCAATTCAGCTGTGCAGATGCTGTGTTTACACTAAGAAAACAGGAAGAGGAATTTTAAAAATTAAAATGGCAGAGGGGTGCATAACTATGTACCTTCAGAGAGGTGGAGTTCAAACTGCTGACCAGAGACATCATTATGAGCATTCTGGAATATCTCATGGAGGCTAATTAGGACAATGTAACCAAATGCATCCTCTATACCAGTGATGAATTGATCTAACTACATCATAAAAACCCATATGCTCTTTCATCGAGCTTGGTTTATTATGTTGATGTAGCAATGGAGTTGCATCAGTGGGAGGAGCATTTCAGCATGCACATCTCCACTGTTTTATTGATGAAATCTGACTTCAGTTAACAGAACTGTTGAGTAGATAAGGTCTGTATGTTTCTTTCTGGATGAATTTCAAATTGTTCATTTTGTGACATCCTATAGATTTGAAAGCTGGAGCTGTTTTCTGTTAGGCAGTGATCTGCAGTTTCAAATAGTAGTATGTGTTTTTGTGTATTTTCTATAGCTGGCACCATTACAATCTATCAGATAAATTTTGGATTATTAATCTGTCTTTCTTTTTTTAAGTGTCACTGGTTATGTCTACCCTGTGTGAAAGATATTGTGAAATAGTTATTTTGAAATAACTTTTTCAAAATTATTTCAAAATAGCACTATTTTGAATTTATTATCTCAAAGTAGGAGTGAAGACTCCATAACGAAGACTCTCTATTTTGAAATAAGGTAGGATTTATTATTTCAAAATAGACTCTCTACTCCGAAATAGGGAAAAGCAGAGAAAAGTATAGGGCTGTTGTTATGAAAAAAGCCAATTCTGCAGCTTGGAATGGCTTTTTTGAAATATTTTTTTTGAAAGAATTGCTCTTTCAAAACAAAAGCAGGTTTAGTTATTTTGAAATAGCGCTTCATTTTTTTTTCAGAATAATGAAGCGCTTATTTCAAAATAACAAAGTGCCTGCATAGACAAAGGTTTTTTTTGAAATAAACCTCTTTATTTCAGAAAACACTTTTCAGTGTAGACATACTCATTGTGTACCATTAAACACAGAATAATGCACTTTAAAAAAAAAAAAGTTCCTAAACGCTTATTTATAATGGTTCAATTTATCTGCTAACTAATAAAACTGTAATCTTTTTATAGCACTTTTTAACTTTATTAAAATAAATTAATTCTTAGAGTTCATTCACATCACAGTAAAGTAGATGGCTGGCCTGTGTCAACTGACATAGTGTCATGGAACTCAGGCTGCAGGACTGTAAAATTGCAAATGTTTTAGCTCAGGCTAGAGTCTGGACAAGTGGATACTATAAGACAAGAAGATCTCAGAGCCTGGACCGCAGCCCAAATGTCTGTGTTGCAACTTTGTAGCCTCATGAGCCCAAGTCAGCTGACTGTGCCCTGCTGCAGGTGTTTTACTGCAGAGTTTTGCCTTTTTTCTACAATACCTGCATCTTGAAAAAAAAATGTAAAGAAGAATAACATCAAGAAAGTGTTGCTGGGGGTGCGCGGGGGGGGAATAAATCTGCTGTAAAGTGTTGTGTTCTTAACGGACTGTGTCAAATGTAGCAGATCACATGTTCTTGCTTGCTCGCAATATCTACACTCCACAAGATTTTTTTTTAAGTAAGTGGCAGTGCCATTCTGGATCTTACAAGTGGTCCATATAGTCCAATATACCATCACCAACAGGGACCTGTGCCAGATTTTTCAGAGCAAAGTGCTAGAAACACTACAGAAAGCAACAAGTAGAGATTTCTCTTAATTTCCAGCAACTAGAGATCATCTTATGGGTGCAAAATTGAAGGCTTTGTATCCCTTTGAAAAATCTTGTCTATTTTGAATATTTATTACTAAACTCTATGTATTCTTATTATACATATGTACATCTAATCCCCTTTAAATACTGCTGAATTCTGGGACCTCAGTGGCCTCTTGTGGCAATGATGTCCACAGGTAGTTGTGTATTGTGTGGAAAAGGTGTTTCCTTTTATCAATTTTAAATTTACTGTCTGTCAGTGTCATTGAGCACCCTTGTGTTTTTGTAGGGAATTAATGGCAGTTGACCAGTACTTACTTCTGGAATTGCAACTTCTAGATATTCATAGTTTGTCTTTTTAAATGCCATCAGTTGTCATCAAAACCCAATGCACAGTTTGCCTACTGGACATTGATGTCAGATAGTCAAACTATACATTATAATTTTAAATGTTATTGACTGACTACGAAAAAAATGCTTAAAAGTGGCACTTCTGGGAACAGCATTACAAAATTTCCCAAAGCTGCTTAACCAACCATCATTTGTGAGGTTATTCCAAGTAGTACCATCTTTATGGTGGATTCTTAAATATATTGATAAAAATCAATAAAATAGACATGATGTGAAGGTGGACCTTCCTGGATTTATGTAAACCTGCTCCCTTTTAATTAAGTATAACAGGCCAGTACTATAGCTCTGTACTTAATCACCTCAGCAGTGGTTCTTGCTTTAGAAAAGTTCAACAGGAAAAAGATGAGTTTAGATAGTAAATCATAATTTGTATTTTAAAGTAAGTAGCTGAAAGGCATGTTTATTTCAGGCATTTTGATGTCCTTTCGAATAGTATCTTAGTCAGTGTGCAGTTTGTTAAATATTTGTATGGCATTTAATCTTGCAGTTGAACCACTATTTAAATATCCAAAATATCAACAAACTAGCTAACAATCCCTTCACAGAAATAATTTGGAGGCAGTTTTGGCAACATTTCTGCAACAGGTTATTAAAATACCCCCTCCTAAATAATTATGAAAGTCTGAGACATTTTTCCAATTGGCCTGATCTTCCAATTGAAGTTGGATAATCTCCCAGTTGTATCCAAGAAGAAATCCCAAAAAGTCCAAGTCTCTTCCCTTCATTTATCTTTGTTAGTAGACAACATGTCAAGAAAGAGAAAAAGTTTCAAAAACTAGATCTAAGGTTACCAAAGTAATTAGTTAACTAGATATATTCTACAGAATCTGCATAACTTGAGGCCCAGACAAATGCCTCCAGAGGGCATGCTTATATAAGCTTATGAGTCTTATCATGAAATACAAATCCCAGCATGTCTGCAACAGCATCAGGGAGAGGGTGTAGGGTTAGGCAAGGAGGAAAAGGCTTATCCCCTCCTTGCTTAGCCAAGACAAAGCTGCACAGGCCTGCAGAAAGGTCAACTAAGTTTGTCTGCTGTTAGCAACAGGTGTGATAATGAATATTACAGTATCAAGTGGTCCCTGGATCTTTAACTGGTCTATCAAATCTTCCTCTGTAGCTTGGTGTCCAGCTCTGAAGGCAGTGCTACTTAGAAGCAGCACAGAAGTAATGGTGGCATGGCATGGAGGAGTCATCGGTTTTTGTCGTGGGTCATCAGAACCTGAGGGATTTTCAGAGTGGGGTTATAGCAAAAATAAATAAATAAATAAATTTTTAAAAAATGAGAGAGAGAGAGAGAGAGAGAGAGAGAGAACCCTTGAGATATGAGATATATATCCTTTATATGACCCAAGCAAAGTATAAGGGAACAAATGTGCCTAGGGAAAATTAATTTAGATTGAATTAAAATTCTCCAACTTTTTTAAACACCATAACCCCAGTGTTTTTGTGGATTTGCCTGTATGATTAAATAACTGATTTTTTGAAAATATGGTAATTAAATGATTAAGCTGAATACATGATTTTTTTAAAATTTGGTTTTCTAAATGTGTGGCAGTACTTCTCAAGCATTAAGAACAAAAGTAAAAAAGTTAAGACAAGGTGCCCCAAACCTGTCTGTGGATTAGGATGGCTAATGTTAAGCAATCAAGTTTGAAAATTTTGCCCTGAAGTTGTATCTGCATTGCCAAAGAAGCTAGCCAGTCAACCAACCAATCAAACAAACAAAAAATAAAAGAAAGAAAAACCATCACCGCAGTGGGTCTCAGAATCTGGGCTTCGTCTTGAGCATGTGGGGCTTGTGTTATGGTGCTAAAAATAGCTATGTTGTTTTTTCTGGGTTCAACTGGAACTCAGGCTCTGAATCTTACCTCCCTCTTGGGACATAGGAGCCAAGCTCTAGCAAAGTCAGAACGTATACACAGCTATTTTTAGCACCGTAGCATACACCATAGCATACACCAAATCTCTAGACTTGGGATCTAAATTTTGCTGCCATGTTTTCATTGTCACAATGTAGACATACCCTCAGAGGCTAGTTTTTAAAGGTATTTTGGCACCTCAAGGTGTAGATAAATGCCTAGATGCCTAGTAGGTTTGTCAAAACCATGCAACTCCCATTAGAAGTTCAAATATTATTTTTAATTATAGGCCTGACCAAAGTTTCTTTGGAAACTTAAAGAACCAAAAAAAATATTTTACAACTGGGCCAAATACTGCTTTCATTTGTGTACATTTAACTATAGATTCGTGTATGTTTATGAAAGCAGAAATTATCCTTAGTCAAGTCAAAGTCCTGCATATGAAGACTCCTCTTTTTAATCATTGAAACGAAAAGGGCTTGTAGGCATTTGCAATTGAATTAGAGTTCCTACAAATTTTCAGAATTTTTCATTTCTTTTTAAAGGAAAAAAATGCTATTTCAATAAAGGAAATTTTTTTTATAAAAATATTCAAAAAATCACCCCATTTTTTAGACCATGTTCAGTGCTCATTTGAAAATATTCAGAATTTAAAATCTGGACTAAAATGATCAAAATTCAAATGGTAATGAAAATGACATTAATTACAAGTAGATGATGACAATAGTGAGATTATGGTGTCCTGCTTATCTTCGACAAAGAAGCTAAAGAGTTGTTTGAGTTTAGATTCAGAAAGGTAGAGGTTAATCTGAAATGTCACAGCTTATCAGCTTCTCTTTTCCCTTTGGATGGGGTCAAATGCAGAACAGAACAGAGAATTGTCGTGGCTGATGATAACAATTAAAGGTGACTTTGGAAAGAAAAAAAGGATTGGAACTAAAACTCATAAGTGTGGGCCAAAAAGAAGCTTAACAGAAATTTCACCTCCAGCTCAGTAAGAAAAAGGAGACCCTATCTAAAGGTTTAAAAACCAGGGCAGCCTGACACAAGATTAAGCTCTAGCTTAATCAGGGGGGCACCTGATGGAATGCCAAGGCAGAACTCAGGTTTAAGAAAGCCCTGGGGCAAGGTAAAAGTGATGGCCCCACAGAAATTTCCATTTAAATGGGTTTTCTGCAGTTTACCTGCTCTATACACTTGAAAAAGAAGGCCCTGATCTGTTGTTCCTTGTTAAAATACAAGTTAAAGTGACTCCATCAATTTCCTTCTGAGAATTCTGTTACAACTAGACCTCAAAAATCACCTTGTATGACAATAACTTAGAGAAAGAAGAGATTTGTTTTCTGTCTTCAGTTTTTTATATTTTTGTATTTGGCAACATGCTGTGTACAGTCAATCAGCTTGTCTTCTAACATCAGTCAATCACTTTCCTTCTGTCTTGTTTTTGGGGTTTACATACCCAACACTGGGGGGAGAGAAAGGAAAATATTATTGTAAAAACCCAACATTTTGAAGTAGAATCTTTAGCTCTCCATGTAGTATGTCTGGAGGGAGATATCTGTGATGCTTACACTAGCATATATATAGCATATATATATATAACAGTTTTGCAGTTTTTTTTCCCCCTAACCCTAACCCATTTTCTGTATTTTTTTTCCCACATAATAAGGCTTATTGCAGAATTTTTCCTTTGGGGAAAGTACACTTAGCTGAAAAACATAACTATAATGGGGTTTTGTTTGCTTGCTTGCTTGCTTGTTTTTAATTTGTATTGCAGTAGAACTTGTAGGCCAGGGCCCCATTGTGCTAGATACAGTACCAAAATAACAAAGTTCCAAAGGAGCAGCCACAATAGCCTAGTTCAGCAAAACAAGCAAGGAATCTTGAACAAATTCATTCATCACATGAGCTTTCATGAGACAAAATCCGACTTTGTCAGATGCTTTGAAGATGGGAGATCTTACAAAATGGGAGGAAAATAACAATGAGATAGATCATGCCCCAGGGAATCTGTCATCCATGTGCTATATATTATACGTGTGAAGCTGGCCTTACATCACTTGTATCTGTTCTTATTTCTGATACCTGTTGGAAGGATCTCCATAAGTGTGGGGGACTGAATTAGATGACCTTGTAAGGTCCTTTGCAGTCCTATGATTCTGTTGTTCAATGCTGTGCTGTAACATATAAATTCAAAATATAATTGTAAGGCAGGCTTAGAAGCTGTGCTTAACAGCTTCTGAAGGGGGGCAGCTAATCTGCATGGGTCCTGTATTAGCATGAACACAAAGAGCACAATTAGGTATTAGCATACTGGGTACAGGGCATAGTGGGAATGGTATTTGGGGTTAGTCTGATCACAAATCTGTCAATATCTAATTCTACTGAAGGGAAATATAAAATACTGTCTTTTTGTGAATTGCTATTCTCTGTTTGTTTCAAATCTGTCTGGGTTAGTTAAAGGGTAAAAACTACCCTTAGTTAAGAAGAGTCTTGTAGGAAAGGCAACTGCATGTTTCATCCTGAAAGGAGTTGAAAAAAGACAGGGGTGGGGGTTTGAGGCTATTTTGGCCTATCCTCCTATTGCTTCCCTGGTCTAATGATGGTAATGAATAGGCTTCTTCTAAGGCCTTTGTCATTTAGATAGAGGTAGCTATTTGCAACTACTTCAGAGCTAGAATCACTGGGAGAGAAGCAAACTCTCTGAACGAAATCACTAGAGAGAAAGTTCTCTCTATGAATTGAGATCACGTGGTGGAGCCAGCGGACGGTGAGAGCAGCCAGCAGCAAGCTGGGCGGCGTGAGTGACAGATGGGTGGAGCTAGCAGGAGTGGGTGGAGCCAGTGGATGGTGAGAGCAGCCAGTGGTGAGCTGGGTGGCATAAGTGACTGGGGGGTGGAGCTGGTGGACAGTGGGCGGAGCCAAGGGATGGTGATCTTGGAGGGAGTGAGTGGCCAGTAGGTGGTGGTGGTGGTGGACAGCTGGTGTGAAGGACACTCCCTACTAACCCTAGGGTTGGTTGGGAGCCTAGTGAGTACTGATTCTCCAGATCAGTGCTGGTTTTGCCATTAAGTCTTGTATGTTCTGTTATGTGGTGTGGATTGTTGAGAACTTTGGTCTGTACTGATCAGCTAGATCAGTGCTGACTTCTGTTGTTTGGCCTTTTACACTCTGTTTTACTATTACTATTACTATTTATTAAAAGCTCTGTTTATTACAGTCCATCTTGTGCTTGCGAGTGGGGAAGCCTTACCCCTTTGGGGTATCCAGGAAACAGTGCAGGATTCCCAGAAATCTGGGTTGGGGCTTGAGCTGGTTGGTGATGCTACATTATTGGGAAATCCCAATATAGAACCCAGTCCTTATTCTGCCAGCCTGCACTGGCAGAAGAGTTACATAATCTTAAACAAGAAAATTTAATACACAAGTTTAGTTTTTCTAGATAAAAAGTAAATTATGATTTGTGTATATTATGGAGAAGTAATTGCTCTAATTCTGTTGGTATAACTTATAAATCTGCATGACTATATTTTAAGAAATCCTGCTCATTTTAAAATCTCTTAATTAACCAATTTAAGTTTTAATGAACAGTTTTTGTACAAGTAGAATGATCCATATTATTCTGGAATCCTCAAACCATTATGCCTCCTAAAGATATAGCAGAACACATAGTTGGTGTCAGTTAAAGATGATAAACCGTAATTTGGAAACTTTAGCTTTGACTACCAAGTAAAAAGTAAATGTCTTTTCCTTAAAAGTAAAAGTTAACAATCTAAACCACCATCACAACTCTATTTAAAATAAATCACTATCAATTATTGTTCTCAAACATTTGTATTAAACGTGTCTATTTTAGCCAATGCAACAGCTGAGAATTCTGGGATTTTTGAAGACTCATTTAAGGTACTGTATATTTTAGATATTTTAATTTTATAATGTAGAATCTATACAGTTATCATTTTTAATAGTAAACTGTCATTCTGTGCATACGTATGAAATAAACAATGGAAACTTCTAGTGTTCTTATGCATACAGAGTGTTTTATTGATTTTTGTTTTGTTCCCCCTGCCCATAAAGTTCCATCCTGCATATAGGCATTTGAATGTTATCATTATGCACTTTACAACTTGTGATATAAGGAGATTACTGCATCCTAATTATAGATGAGAAATGTTATTCAGGAGAAATTAAGAACCACTTTGAACTAAAACTTTTTGTGGATAGCAACAACTTCATTTCCAGTTTTCAAGTAGCTCTTTATTTCCTGTTTCTTATTGTGTCTGGGCTTTGATTATAGTATTTCTACTCTGAAGAGAAATAGCAAATAACACAGACAAGATGTCTGGCTATTGAGTGTTTCTGCTCAATTTTGCAACTTGCCTCAGTAACAGAGATTTGCAAGGACTTTCCAGATATCGATACAACTGTATTCACTTCCTAGTGATCTGGCTAATCATCCTTTTTCACTGAAATTCCCCATGAAAAGTTTTGGAGTATTCCATAAGTAATTTTCAGTCATTTGTAACTTTTCAAATTTTGAATCAGATTCCTTCAAATCACATCCTAACTGAGGATTAAATGTATGTCAAGAATAAAGTTTAAAAATACTATGTGTATGAATCAGTGGACAGTAAAAATACTATTTCTGCTATATTTCGAATATGGAGCCTGTGTGGCTTATGAATGCCCCACACCAGAGTTCTCATAAATAGTTTGAAACTCCATCCATAGAAAATAGCTTCTAAATGAAAGTATGTATGAGAAATTTCTCCTCAGAACACTTTTTAAAAATGAAAAGTGAAAGTGAAATGAGAAGGATTTCAATTTTTTTTTCTTTCAACATGTGCTTAGATTGACTAGTCCATTGAATTGTCACTAGTTCTGACAGAAGAATAAAGAAGTCTGACTGAGGTTCTGAGGAAGTTGATGTTTATGTCTCAGTACTTTTCCCCTCCTTTTGAATCTTACTTACCTAACAAGTTGTTATGTAAAAAATTATCTTCAGGAATGTTGTGACACTACTGTACCAAAATTTAATCTAGATTGGGGGAAAGAAAATCGTTTTGTTATATGCAGGGTATTTACAGACAGACCAGGTGAAGACAGTAAAGCAACATCCTGCCTATGTCCAAAAGTTTCTGTTCTTCTTCGAGTGCTGCTCCTGGCCATTCCCTTGTAGGTGTCTGCACACCACGTGCACGGCACCCCGGAACTTTTTCCCATAGCCCCATAGGGCCGGTGATAGCGCCCCCTGGAGTGGCGCCAATGCCATTCCCTATATATCGAGCAACCGGCCCCTCCCTCCTCAGTTCCTTCTTACCGCCCGTCGGTCTCCGGAACGTGTCTCTGCTGCGATTGCACTCTGATTTTCCTTGTACATAGTACCAGTTAGCTCTTTGTTGTTTTTAATAGTTACTTATAGTAGTAGTTAGTTAGTGGTCGTCATGCCCTCCCCGGGCTTCAAAACCTGCGGGCACTGCAAGAAGCCTATGCCTGTCGACGACCTGCACAGCTCATGATTTCTGTGTCTGGGGGAAGCTCACCTTGCAGAACACTGTAAACTCTGCAGAGCTTTCAAGCCGTGGACTCAAAAAGACCAAGTCCAGCGGTTCAAACTCCATATGATGGAGGAGGCACTCCGTCCAGTGCTGGGAGACTCCGCATCTAGCTCGGCGCCGTCGGTGCAGAGCGCCCCGGCATCCTCGGCACCGTCATCGGCACTGAAGCCCACCCCCAAGCCGCACCGGGAGCCTCGGCACCGCTCTACATCTCTGGTGCTGGCTAAAAAGAAGAAGCTGAGAGGGCGCTCTCCACCACGTGGGGATGGGGGCCGTGTGGATTTGACAAAGGGCAGTTCTCCTCCTCCGGTGCAGGAGTCAAGGGAGCCCTGGTACAGTCCGGTGTCGGTGTCGTCGCCTACTAGAGACATTTTAGAGGAAGACATTGTCCTACCGACGACACCGGAGGCCTTCTCAGTGACACAGGAACTTTGCGGCCCAGTACACCCTGAGACCCCGAGGCCTGAGCCTCCGGCACCGAGATCGGTACCGTCACGGGGGAAGCCGGTCCCATTCGGGTCCATTTCAAAGGACGTTCATTCGGTGCCGAGCCCTTCCCAACGGCACTGTTCTCCGATTCCCCCAGCAATGGTGGCAGCGGTGGGGGCACCGCAGTACCGTTCACCGGCACCGTCTCTGCGAGATTCATCTCGGCGGCACCAGGAGCGTCAGGGGCCCAGCGGACACAGATCGCTGGTACCGTCCTCCTTGGCACCGCCTTGGACCCAAGGAACAGCCCATCGTCCAGTTCCATGGAAGACACGGGGTCGAGGCGTCAGCGTAAGACTGGTCAGCCTCCCCAGCATTTTCAGGGTGCTCCCCTGTTCCATCCTCAGTGGTCGGGATGGCAGCTAGGCATGCAATGGTCTTTTTGGACCCCATGGGCTTTTCAACAGGGACAGAGTTTCGGTCCTGTGGCCCAGGGTTCGGGGTCGGAGTCCCACCGGTTTCCGTCGGCAGCTGCCGGTGTTCCCCCTGATACGAGAGAAGGATTTGGAGAATCTCCTGGAGAAGATCGGGCGAGCATCCTCAGTGGCACCCTCAGTGTCCGTTCGGGAGCCCCGTCGGTGGGGCCAGACCTGGGGGAGTCCTCATCTTTGCCCCTGGATGAGGCTGTGGCAGGGGCAAAGCCATCTTCTAACCCTGACGACACCTCGGCCCACCAGGAGCTCCTCCGCAGGGTAGCCCGGGGTCTGAACATGCAGGCGGAGGAGATGATAGAGGGCGCTGACCCGATGGTGGACATTCTCTTGTCCGAAGGCCCGAACCGCATTGCCCTGCCTTTTATTAAAACTATTCAAAATACAACGAAGGCACTGTGGCATACCCCGGCTTCCGTTCCTCCGACTGCAAAGTGAGTGGAGAAGAAGTACTTGTTCCCTCTAAGGGATATGAACATTTTTACTCCCACCCCACCCCCGGCTCCTTGGTGGTAGCGGCGGCGAACGAGAGGGAGCGGCAAGGTCACCCTGCCTCAACCCCTAAATCAAAGGAGGCGAAGCGGCTGGACCTGTTTGGCCGCAAGACTTATTCAACTGGAGGCCTCCAGCTAAGAATAGGAAATCAGCAGGCTATTCTGAGTAGATATATGTTCAACGCCTGGTCCTCCCTGGAGAGGTTCGCCGACTCGTTGGACCAGAGCTCCAGAGAGGCCTTCACAGCCCCCATCAAAGAGGGCAAGGTCGTGTCTAGGGCCCTCCTACAGTCATCCTTGGATGCGGCGGACGTGGCAGCCCATGCGATGGCCTCTGGGGTGACCATGAGGAGGTCCTCCTTGCTCCAGGCTTCGGGTCTTCCCTTGGAGGTACAGACCACCATCCAAGACCTTCCTTTCAAAAGTTCAGAGCTGTTTTCACAGCAAACAGACTCCCGTTTGCAGACCCTGAAGGATTCCAGGGCTCTGATAAAATCACTGGGCCTCCACACACCAGCAGCTCAGAGAAAGACTTTTAAGCCGCCGCCACCCTCGCTTCCTTTCTGCCGGTGCCAGGAGGAGGACAGAAGGCGGAATAGGGGTGGCCGCCAGTCGACTGGGCACCAGACAGGTGACCAAGGGGGTTCACGCCAGCCCGCAACACAGAAAAAGAACTTTTGAGGGTCAGCCCAGGGACGGCTTACCAGTTCTGCAGGATCTAGAGACTCTGTCCTTTTTCAACAGACTTTCCCGTTTTTTCCCGGAGTGGCTCAAGATCACTTCGGATCGTTGGGTTCTCAAAACTGTACAGGAGGGCTACTCCCTCCAATTTGCTTCATTACCCCCGTCAGTGCCTCCGCCCCGCCTTTCCGCAACCCAAGGGGACCCTATACTAGCGGGGTTACTACGGGATGAAGTTCAGTCCCTGCTCCAAAAAGGGGCGGTGGAGGAGTTTCCATCCAACAGGAGAGGAAAGGGGTTCTACTCCCGCTACTTTCTGATCCCGAAGGCAAAAGGGGGGTTTCGACCGATCCTGGACTTATGGCACCTCAACCGGTTCCTCAGGAAGATTCGCTTCAGAATGGTTTCCCTCTCGTCTATTGTCCCCTCTCTAGATCTGGGCGACTGGTACACTGCCCTCGATTTACAGGACGCATACTTCCACATTGCTAGCCATCCGTGGCACAGGAAGTATTTACGCTTTGTGGTGGGTCAAGACCACCTGCAGTTTACAGTCCTTCCATTTGGCGTCTCGGCGGCGCCGCGAGTTTTCACCAAGTGCCTGGTGGTAGTGGCCGCTTTTCTCGGGAGGAGGGGAGTCACCCTCTTTCCTTACCTGGACGATTGGCTAGTAGTGGGTCGATCGCCTCAAGAGACGCTAGACCACCTAGCGACAACCTATGCGCTGTTAGACCGGCTGGGCCTCGTAGTCAACAGACAAAAATCGGTGTTGACACCCATACAAAAAATAGAATTCATAGGGGCAGTTCTGGACTCTGTGTCAGCGAGGGCGTCCTTCCCAGCCTCCCACTTTCAGGGGCTTCGAGAAGCGGTGAACTCCCTAATAAGGTTTCCCCTGGTGACAGCGCGAGAGTGCCTCCACCTGCTGGGGCTCATGGCGGCCTGCACCTCTGTAGTTCTGCCTGCCCGTCTTCGCATGCGTCCCCTTCAATTGTGGTTGGCGACCGTGTTCCGCCCCGCGAAAGACTCTGTGGACCTGATGGTCACGGTGCCCTCTTCAGTCTTACATTCCCTTCGATGGTAGACTCAGGAAGACAACCTTTCCTCGGGGATTCCTTTCCGGATGGCCCATCCGTCGGTGCATCTGATGTCAGATGCTTCAGACAAAGGGTGGGGCGCTCATTTAGGCGATCTCAAGACTCAAGGGCTATGGTTGGGGAAGGAATCCGCCTTGCATATCAACATCAAGGAATTGAGGGCAGTGCGCTTAGCGTGTGAGGTCTTTCAGAACCAGCTCCGAGGTCGGACGATCTCGGTGCAGACGGACAATACGACGGCGATGTTCTATATCAACAAGCGGGGGGGCACCTGTTCCAGATGACTCTGTCAGGAGGCCATAGCCCTGTGGAACTTCTGTATTCACCACAGCATTCACCTGATCGCCTTGTACGTCCCGGGGCTCCTGAACACTGTAGCAGATGGCCTGAGCCGGAGGTTTCTGACCCACGAGTGGTCTCTCCACCTAGAGGTGGAGGAGTTTCTTTTCCGCGAGTGGGGGCATCCCCTACTGGATCTGTTCGCTTCTCATCAGAACACCAAGTGCCGCCAGTTTTGCTCATTCCAAGACCTCAGCCCGGGCTCGGTGGGGGATGCCTTCGAAGTCCCTTGGACAGGGGGGCTGTCGTATGCGTTCCCTCCAATGCCTCTGGTTCCCAGGACGCTTCAACAGATAAAGGTACAGGGAGCAAAGGTCATCCTGATAGGTCCGGCATGACCATGCCAGTACTGGTACATGTCCCTTCTGAGGCTCTCAAAGTGCGACCCCATTCGTCTGCCTCTGAGACCCGACCTCCTGTCCCAAGACAACGGACTGCTTCTCCACCCCAATCTGGAGGCACTGCACCTCCATGCCTGGTTCCTTCATGGTTGACAGCTAATGAGCTACTGTGCTCGTCCCCGGTGAGGCAGGTGTTGTGTAGCAGTAGGAAGGACTCTACAAAGGCTACATACACGGCCAAGTGGCGGAGATTTGCACACTAGGCCAGAGACAGCGGGCAGGACCCGTACACACTGCCTGTTCACACCATCCTGGATTACCTTTGGCATCTAAAATCATCTGGGCTCTCGCTACCGTCCCTCAAGGTCCACCTGGCGGCAATTGCGGTGTTTCGCCGAGTTGACGAATGACTCACCTTGTTCTCAATACCTATTGTGAAAAGGTTCCTCAAAGGGCTGTCAAAGTTATACCCACCAGTGCGGGCCCCGACACCCCAATGGGACTTGAACCTGGTCCTTTCGCACCTCACCAGGCCACCCTTCGAGCTGCTGGCATCGTGCTCCCTGCTATACCTTTCTTGGAAGGTAGCGTTCTTGGTGGCGATCACTTCAGCTAGGAGGGTATCCGAGCTGTGCGCCCTATCAGCGGAGCCCCCGTACACGATCTTTTTTAAAGATAAGGTACGACTACGCCCACACCCGGCGTTCAGGCCCAAGGTGGTGTCGCGGTTTCATATGAGCCAAGATATCTACTTGCCAATCTTCTGCCCTAAACCTCACACGTCCGGCAGAGAGAGACACCTCCACATGCTGGATGTCAGGAGGGCTTTGGCTTTCTACATCGAGCGGACAAGACCCTTCCGCAGATCGCCCCAGCTATTTGTGGCAGTTGCTAACAGGATGCGGGGGCAACCCATCTCCACGCAGCGGATCGCTGCATGGATAGTGGCCTGCATTAAAGAGTGTTATAAACTGGCTGAAGTGCCGGTCCCACGGGTCACAGCCCACTCGACCAGGGCCCAGGCGGTGTCGGCAGCCTTCCTTGCAGGGGTTGCAATCGCCGAAATTTGTAGAGCGGCAACGTGGTCTTCTCTGCACACCTTTGCTCAGCATTACGCTGTTACCCAGCAAACCCGACAAGATGCAGTGGTTGGCGCAGCAGTGCTGCAGTCGGGTTCCCTGTGACGTATCCCACCTCCAAGGTAAGGCTAGTGACTCACCTACAAGGGAATGGCCAGGAGCAGCACTCGAAGAAGAAGAAGAGGTTGCTTACCTGTAACCGGTGTTCTTCGAGAGGTGTGCTCCTGGCCATTCCGCTCCCTCCCACCTCCCCTCATACGGTGGGAGGAGAAGGAACTGAGGAGGGAGGGGCCAGTTGCTCGATATATAGGGAATGGCATTGGTGCCACTCCAGGGGGCGCTATCACCGGCCCTATGGGGCTATGGGAAAAAGTTCCAGTGTGCCGTGCATGTGGCATGCAGACACCTACAAGGGAATGGCCAGGAGCACACCTCTCGAAGAACACCGGTTACAGGTAAGTAACCTCTTCTTCTATACCCTTCGTTTTGGGACAGCTGCATCAAAACAGAAACGCCACTCTCTCTGTCATAGAAGGAAATGAGAAACAGATTAATCTGTATTTGGAAAGGTAACTTTGATTGAAAAGCAGTTAGGTGTGGAAAGGTAGGAGATACCAAGAGAATCTTGTTCCTTGCTAGCTAAACAAGTACCAGTTATAAATAAATTGAATAGAACAAGTGCACCGAATGAGGCAGAAGACCTGTGGCAAAAATAAAATGTGTTCATATAATTAAAGATTGTATCATAATGCGTATGCATAGGCATTCTTAATTCTGTCATTTCCTAGCTTTTGAGTGTTTGAATCTTTACCCTAAATAACATTCTTTTAATGATTTTTTTGTGTGTACGTTTCCTCGGGTTTTTGCTGTTGCTTTGGGGTTTTTTTTGTTTTTAGTATTTTAGGACAAATTAAACGTAAGTTCTGTGTTAGCTACAACTGCAACAACTACTAACCATCATACAGGTTTGACCTTTCAGTACTGCAGCATAGATTTTTAATACTTAAACTACAGGATAAGCTGTGTTAACTATCAACAGAGGAAATCCCAAGAGGCAGATGGACCACTAATATGATATGCTAGGTCTGAAAGATTACTGGGAGGAGCTTGGCCTGGTTCTCTTTCTCTCTCTCCATGCCCATCCTTTTCCAGAAGGTGTAAAATTCTTTTCCCACTTGCTGACTCCAGTAGGGAAATGAAACATGGAGGAGATGGCCATGGTATGAGAGAGGAAGGTGGTGTATGCTTTTCTTGCCCAACCACCACTACAGATACTCTAGGCGACCCCAGGTATTTGCAGTGCTTTGCAGTGTAGTGCACTGAAGATGTTGTGGTTTGGCACTGGTGTGGATTTGGTTTTTTAGAATGCTTATGTTCAGTTCTTATTTCAAAGACCTGTCATTCATTTCTGGAGAAACACAAACAGAAGAAAAATGCAATTTTTAACAGTTTGCACCTCAGGTAGACTTGAATGTAGCAAGTGAAAATGCATTTTCCTGCTGCAGCAGCTTTCTTCTTCCAAATTGCAATAGAGACTGTGTCTCAAAAATTATTGTACAGTGATTAAGGCTGAAAATGACCTTTTGGTGATTGCAAAAGCTTCACTCCACAAAGAACGCACATCACAGATATCACACTTTATCCCCCCCCCCCCCCAAGACTGCTTACATTCTAAAAAATGAACTTTTGTAAGATTGCATCTAATAGGGTCATCTGGTGATTACCACCATAACAATGCAGAAAATGAAATCTGCATACAGACGATCTGCCATGTTCATATCTACTAGTAGGCTAGCAGCTAAATATTACCATTGTTTTATGGATTGATTTGAGACAGACATGGAAAGCCAAATTTTGCTCTGTTACACAAGTGTATTTCTTGAATAAATCAATGGCGTTATATCAATGTAAATCTGGAATAACTGAGGGCATGATGTGTCTCAGAGGTTAAATTACTTGTCTGTGCAATGACAGTGTGATTTATTGCATTAGACTTAGGTCATGATCCAGGAGACATGGATTTGATTCCAAGTTCTGATTCAGCCATTTCACTTCATCGCTCACTTCCCCATGCGTGAAATGGAGATAACATTTACCTACTTCATAATTAAATGATGTTAAGTCCTATATGAATTTAAAAAATAATTCTACTCTTTGTAGAGGATGGCAATAAAACGTGCTCTGCTTTTTATCTTACAGAAAAAGGTTTGTTGCATACTTTAAAAAGCAAATAGTGAGACAGAATTCTTCCCTAAAGTAGGTTTGCCAGCTTTCAAATTGCTAAAAATCAGACACTATTACCCAACCGTGCTGTGCTTCTTTCCTTGAGACTAAACCTGTGCTCAGTCTTCAGTCCCCTGCTCCCTGCCTTTGTTGCTCATTGACTTCTCCCAGGAAGTTGGAGTGGTTAAACAAGGTGATGTTGATTCATACGGCTAGGAAAAGCACAAGAGATCTAAAATAAATGTTTGTTCTTTGCCTTTTGGAAAACCTTTTTCTCATACCTGATTCCTTTCTACCACAAAAATCTCCACAGAAAAATCAGGTAGAAAAAACTTGTAGTGTTAGGAGAGTTCATTAAATGTCTGTTGGCAGATTTTCCACAGATACTTTCTTGGGTCTTTTTTCATTTTTAAGAGAAAATTGACACCATACTCAAAGGAAGCCTAATGAGCAGGTTCAATGTGATGTTGTACAAATAAATATTAACATCTATTCCATCTGTATCTATTTTCAACTCTGACTTAATACATAAAGCTTGTCTATATTAGCATTGGTGCTGGGACTAGAGGTGTTGAGAGTGCAACAGCCCACCTTGCCTTGAAGTGGTTTCCATTGTATACAAGGTTTATTGGTTGGTTCAATGCCTGTCTGCATCCTCACCATGCAAATTGTTCAACACCCCTCTATGTTAGAAAAGTTCTGTTGGTTTAACTAAATTAACTTGAAATCTGTGTAGTTAAACAGTTGGTACCTTCTAGTGTAGATACATTTAACCCTTGTTTAGCATGACCTGTAAATTACTAAATTAAACAACTGATTTAAGTGAGCAATAAAAAGATTTAAGTTCATCTACACTAAGGGAGAAGTACCATCACCAATATCTCAAAACAGAGTTGAAAAATCTTCTTGCAAGTTGGTTAAAAGTGCATCTCACCTCTTTTTCCAGATGATATTAGATACCAAACACCACAGGAATGCAAGTGTTTTTTCTTGAGCTGAGAGCGAATGAGAAGTTCCACAAACTTAGAAAAAGAATGATTCAGCTACACAAACACGCATGCCTTGCTAAAACATACTATCCCAAGATAACACCAGACAAACCTAGCAGACAGTATATGTAATTCTGCTATATAATACAGCAACCCATTAGTCAGGTTTCTGTCAGCTACTGTGTCCACTTTCCATGGCCCTAATAATCTTGTTTTTGTCTTAGGTTTTCTAAATTTGACATATTTTGTTTTGTTGAATTATGTCTTTATAGGTATTTAAATAGTTATTTGTAAAGCTGGAAAGTGATATTTTTTGCTGTTTAAAAAAAGCATTGTGTTTTAAATATACTTGTTTTAAGGAACTCATTATAATAAACATCTCAGAATATTGTCTGAATAGAAATGTATTAATTCACATTCTTGATCACTCATAGAAAACTAGCCTTTCTCTACTTCTAAAAGATATGTAGGGGACTGGGCAATAACTGGCATTGAGAGGGACTTTGGAGGTACTACAGTTGTGGGGAGAGAAGTAGGTCTCATTGGCTATGTCTACACACAAAAACTAAATCGACTTTATTAATTCAACTTAATAAAGTCTACTTAAAGTTGACTTAAGCCAGGGGGACCCACTTTATAAAGTCAACTTAAATGGCCCCACTGCACTGAGTTTACTTTAGAAAGTCGACTTTATGGTCCTACTGCACTAAGTTGACTTTATAAAGTCAGCTTTAATGCCACATTGAGTTAAGTTGACTTAACCCTTAAAGTTGACTTTAAAGGTAGGAGTTATCGAGTTGACTTAGGGGAGCTCTTAAGTCAACTTAATGGACTCCAGATGTGGCCAGGGCTTTGCTTAAGTCGACTTATGCTCATAGTGTAAACATATCCATTGAGGGGGTCATGAAGTTGTGGCATTGATAGGGTACGTGGGGGAGGGAGACTAACTGGCAAATAGATGTCACTGGATTTGGGAGGAACCACTAATTCTGTAGGGTGCTGCAGTGTGTGTGGTGGGTAGACGTGGTAAGGAGTGCTAAGAAGGCATTTACTATTTGTGGGGAGGGGCACTGATGGTCATCAAGGTGGGTATGTGCTGTCTGGGGGGCAGAGGCTGTAATGGGTAGGGGGAACACGCATTATGTATGCAGTGAAGGTCGGTCCCAGAAATCATGGCGTCCCCCTTCCTTCCCCGGGCAGCACGAGTACCTACTTCTTCACCAGAGAGTCTGGAGCCAGCCAATTTTCTGTCAGCCAAGGGTGCCCTTTCCATCCTCTTGGCAGGGATGCTGATCATAGTTACTCCAGCAACTGAACATTTAATGGCTAGGCAGCAATGTTCACTGGACATTTAGTGGCTGCTCTGTTACCCTAAAATACTGAGATTGACAAGTCCCTATTTCCATATGCAGGTAATTTTTGTGATTCACCCTAAGGGACTCTCTAGGGTCAGCCAGAAGTTCCTGTTTACGGTCATTAAGAAAACCCCATAAGCCTGCCTTGAGGGGATATTGATACAGTCCTCTGTTTGAAGGATTGACATGCAAAATAGCAAATTCTTCAAAAACTAATATTTTTATTAATTATAAATAATACAATTATTTTTAATTGAAAGTGATGGAATGAAATACATAGTAATAAATGCATAATATAATACAAAATATTAGAAGCTATATGGTATAAAAGTTCCAAGTCACAACATGCTATGGTATTCATTTAGTATCACTTACAATATTACGAATACTTAATTGAATCATGGTGTATCCTACAAAGTAATAAAGAACTTCTGCATATCTATATATGAATCTTGAGCGCACTGCTATGTTCAGAGCTTATTATATAATGTGACATGTAATACATATACATACAATAACAATAATATTCTTAACAATACTATTATTACTCTTACTGTAAACTAACTAACATTCTGTGAGAGCTGGCTAGGCGATCACAGGACAGGTGGGTTGATCACTCCAGCTGCAGGCATCCAGCTTCATTTACAAACAGTCTTCTGCATTCCTTATTATTAAGGAAATGCCCAACTTAGTTATTCCTTTTCCTTAAGATCTTCACTTTGTCATGTCTTTTATTCTTATTGTGGTAGCTGGAGCTGCTGTAGAGCGTGCTGCCTGGGATGTCTAGATTTTCTTTCTCCATTTTCTTCTGTTGCATACAACTTCCTCAGCAGCCACAATCACCCACACAAGCCCTCCCACCACTGGGTGCCCTTCTAATATGTTAATTAAGCTGCACCTGCTGTGCTAATTGGGTTCTGAGATAAGATTGCCTTAAACCAATTAGAGGATTAGTATTAGGCTGTATATAGCAAAACCAGTGAAAATCCTGTGGCATTAAGCACTTTAAAGACTAACAAATTTCTTCAGCTGTAAGCTTTCATGGGCTACAACCCACTTTGTCAGATCGGTTACCTCTGACTAAGTGGGTTGCAGCCTACAAAAGCTTATACCCAAAGAAACATGTTAGTCTTTGAAGTGCCACAGGACTTTCATTTTTTAAACCAGTTACCTGACATGCTAATTAGTCTTACTTATGTTAATTTACTTCACCTCCTATGTTAATTCAGGGGAGCTCCCTTAAAGCCTCATGCTTGGTTATTTGATTTCTAACCAATCAGCTAAGGGTAAAGATCACTTTTTGATATCAAAATGACTCCTAACGAGATCCATCTTTCTGCACCCCCTCCTTCAAGTATTAGGAGTGAACTTTATCTCACCCCACCCTGTTTCCCTAATATTGGTCAGCTTCTCAATGCCTCCATTTTCCGTTCCTTCTCTGCTTGATGACTTCATCAGTCACCATTTTGATTTCTACTTTATGACAAAAAAATCGTTACTGAGTTCTTAGATTTAAGGCCATTTGTTTTCAGTTGTGGTGAAAAATTTCTGCCAAAAACTTCCTGGGTTTTACAAAAACTGCTATGTTGTTTTTATTATTTTTTCAGCTTAAATTTGGACCACACAGATATGTGATTATTAAGAAAATCCAATCCATTACTACAGAAAAATGCATACATTTTAATAATAAGTTAGTCTTCATGTAAGTGTGAGGCTGTGAAAGGAAGGCTGCCAAAGTGAGGCTGTCAAAGAAATGTACTGGAAGATACACACATGCATGTATATGTACGCATTCCATCATGTTTACGTTTTATGAAATAAACCACAGTGGTATACAGTTTCATCTGTATACAGTTAATGAAATAAACCACAGCATTAAAATGTTTTTCATTTCAACACACTTAAGTTTCTCTGTTTTTTTCTTGTTTTCCCACATATTTACTCAGAAAACCATAGTTATCTTTTTCCACACAGAAGCTCACCCATTTCCATGTTTTTGTTTTAAATAATGACAAATTCCTGGAAAACTTTAAACAAAATTAAAAACTGAAAACAAAGGGCCTTGTTTCATGCTATAGTGGACTGGGTTCTTAGAAAAGGCTTAACACAATAATATATTATTTTTATAATTTACTATTTTTTTATTTCAGAAACACAGAAATGTTTCTTCTCTCAATCTCTTTATTACATATATTGTTGAAAGCTTGTCATATTAACAATGAAATAAAGCAACACATTAACCCACCCAACTTATTTCTAGTGACTCATAAGCAAGAATTATCATTAAAAATCCATTAATAGTGACATATAATGCTAATATATAATAAAATTAATCTGCTTACTTGTATTTTTTCAAATCATGGTAGAACAGTGAAACAGATGTTCCTGCTAGAATTTCTTAATGGTTAGAGCTGAAATTCTGAACATTTACTGTAATATTTAAAAAATAACTTTGTATTTGACACGTACCACATATCTACTGTGGAAATGACTAATGAATTTACAATAAGTGTGTGCTATGTTTTATTATAGTAGCTGTTTTTCTATATTTTTTTAAATACATATAAAGCTAGAGTTTAATATCTGGTCTCTTCTCCACATCAGTTATTAACTGAGATTCTGCATGTAAAAACAAATTTTTATCTCTTAAAAGAAACGCTGCAAGACAGAGTGTACACCTAAGATTATAAAAGGCAGCAATAATTAGGATTATGGGATTTTTTAAATGCACCACAGTTTTTTCTTAGTAGTGGAAACAATCCCTAGATTGTTAATGTAAATTGTATATACATAAACTCTCTAGAATATATTTTAATCCAATTTTGATTTCTGACATCAAACTATTTATTGTCTGGTATGCTAATATTTCTTTGGCTGGTTTTAATTTGGTTTTGAATGTGGTTTGGTCATTGTATTAATTAATTATCTAAACTTCCAAATGCCTTCTTGAAATATACTATGGTTTATAAAACAATAGAAATGAAGGATGCATCTGGAAGTAGAATATTTCAACTTTATGTAGTGAACATTTCAAAGACAGCCTATAGGTATTGTGCAGTATTATAATCTCATGGTTTTGATATTCTGAGTCCTGTAATCATACTTGTCAGAGTTATGGTTTCCAACTTTTCTAGTAAAAACATACTTAAGCTAGTTAAATTCATTCAGGATTGGTGCCATCTGCATTTCCATAATTAGATCTCTATAAAATGTGAAGTACAAAGAGTGCATGGCCAAGTATACTGTGAGAATTGTTAATTACAGTCTTTCTGATTTTTTTTTCTTACTTTTTGGTTATTAATCAAATGAGGTATACTGATGTTTTGGATTATTGTGGTTCTGAATATCCCATCAAATAAATCACAAAATACTATTCTTGGAGTTTTTTGTTTTTAATAAATTTCATATTGGGAGTGAGATAATTATGGTTTCTTGTAACTCAAACCGAGATCTAGAAGTTGCAGAAGGTAGTGACAATCAAAAATCTGTCAGAACATGATGAGCAAAAAATTTGATCATGTTTTAGGATAGTGATTCGTTAATGAAAACAAAATGGAGATATTCTCTGCCAAGCTACTAGTTGTAGATTTTATTGTTGTGCTCCTGAGACAAGTGTTTTTTCCTGGATAATTTTGCCTTTTGTGGAGTAAGAACTTGACCTACTTTCTGTTGATTTCTAACAACAGCATTTTGATTATACTTCCTTTCACTCTTTTTTATAATGATCCTTTGAGAGCTTTCTTTAGGGCTGGGATTTGTAGTATATAAAGGAAGGTGGGCTTTTAATAGCTCTTAGCAATAAGGGTTCAAATAAGGTTAAAAAGTAGCAACTTTTCTCCAATTCTTGAACAAAATGAAGTCTCTTTAAAATTTGAAAGGGATATTTTCATCTGCCCCCTAGAGATCTGTGTTCTAGGGGTATGTCCCATAAGAGTAGCTCAATTTAAATCCTCTTTGGATACCCATTGCAATGTCTAGTGGTTTATCTATTCTGGGTAATTGACTAATGTCTTAAAGATGAAGAAAACTGAGTAGAATGGGAATGTGAATAAAAAATGGGAGTTCAATAAAAGTCTTAGATGTTCAAAAAGCTGTGATTCCATAGCCAAGTTTTTACAAGCAGGTTAGACAAGCACCTGTCAGGGATGGTTTAAGAGGGTACTTGGCCCTGCCATGGGTGCAGGGGTCTGGACTCGATGACCTTTCATGATCCCTTCCAGTTTCCATGATTCTATAATTCTATGACACCCTAACAATATGAAAAAAACATTCAAAAGGAAAACTTATATAGCATAATTGGCATTAAATCATACAATCACAGTGCAAAAATAAACAGAAAAATCATATAGATCATAGCCCAGGGGTACACAAATATACATCTTATGACAGCATACCAGCCTGGTGAGTGCATTGCAATAATCCAACCTGGAAATATCAAATAGGGGAATTGCAGATATCATTGATTTACTCAAGTTTATGTATGCTCTGTACACATTCATATTATACATCATTTGAAAGCTTATTATGTCTACTTTAAGATAAAGTGTGATGTGACACCATTAAGTGGTGCTGTTATCATAGAAGGGGGGATAAAGAATGACACCATCAACAGGTTAAAATGAACACATTGAAACATTTGCATTTGTTAGGTTAAGGGTTCTGTTTATTTTTAAGACATAAAATTAAAATTCTGAGTGACCTCAAAGCATCACCTCAATATGAAGTGTAAGAACAAAATCTAATATGTACATCATTGGAATGTAATAGTGTTGGTTACACTTCTAGTAAATATTATTACCATCATGAACTCTTGAGGGTGTAGGCTACTATAGTCTCATTGCCCTAGCATGTGTGCCATTCTGTTCAGAGAAAATCCCTTTGATTGGACACACTTGATTGTAGCATAGTCTTACTGGTACAGGCACAGATAAGGTCCTGTAGATGCTCAGGTACCATTGTGCCACTGAAGAATACAGAAAGTAGTTCATCAGCCACATATTTTTTTCATGTTGTAATATCAAGCCAATAGCTACACAATCCCAATTTTCTTATTGTTGAAGACACGTCTGACAAAGTGGGATTTTCTTCTACAAAAGCTCATGCAGTGAATATATTTGTTAGTCTTTAAGTGCCACAGGACTCCTTGTGTGTTTGTTTTACCCAAATTTTTATTCATCAAGATGTTATTTTGACAAGTTCTTCAAAAAGGTCCTCAAGTGATGGGATGTTGGCCAATGACTTGTCCTTTTTGATGGCTCAAGCGATGCATAAGGAATTCACGCCTTTGGGGATTTCCCTTTCTCCTTTGCTCTGATCATACAACATTGCTATTAATTTCCTTGCTGCAGAAAGTGCAGCTTGTCTGTTGCTCCCCTAGTTTGGCGAGATGTCTAACAAGATAAGCTCCATCTGTTTTGATCACTTTTAAAACCAGTTTTTTTTCCCCCTGTACCAAATAGAGATCACATGGTCACATCCAGTTAATGCCTGTACAGCAGAAAATATGTTGCAGTGTGTGTGTGTCATACACTGGGCATTAAGTGATGTTTGTTGGTTGGGTTAGTAATAATGCCATTTTGAAATCCATGTTATCTATGAGTTCCATTGTTGGAAGGTAGTGAACAGCAAGGACCACCATCCGTATTAGGTGACCTAATCACTATGGTTTTTTCTCACTAAGAGAATTAAAAGCCAGATTGGCACACACAGCCTGTAGAAACATCTTTGCAGTCAGTGGACACAGAATCTTCTCCTGATGCACAGCTTTCACTGTGAGACTGATATGGTCAACAAATAATTGTCCATGAAAAAAACACATTGTTGTTTGATAGCTTTTGCCAATGAACACCAATTTAAGGGTGTAGAAATCAGCTTAAACAGGAAATTCTTAGCATAGTCCATGTTGCAGCATTTTTGGAACTATGCAAAAATGACATTTGCCTTTCAGGTGCCATTTTTTCATCTTGCCTACAGGATTATAGCACCACTTGCCAGCTATACCTTGTCCCTCTTCTAAATGCACACAAGATAAAATTTCAAATGAGAAATGATGGGAGTGGGTATAGGATGGGCACATTTGACTCCAGAAATATGGTCTTTTTTTGGTGAACTCCCCTGTACACCAAAAAGATATGGATGACGGGGAAAAGATCTGTAATAGGGTGGCCAAGTATAAATGAAAAATAGCATTCTTGGTAAAGGGTGCTTATCTAGATACCTAGAAACAATACATTGTTCAACAAGACTCTTTGGCCATGCCTACATGTGACTTTAAGCCGATTTAAGGGCCCTTAAGTTGACTTTAATAAAGCCCAGGGCACACTGCAAGCCAGCAAAGTCAACTTTCTGGGTTGCTAAAGTTGACTTTGTAACTTCCATTTATAAAGTCAACTTTACTATTAAGTTGACTTTATTAAGTCGACTTAAGGCAATGTGGCCAGGGAGTTGCCTTAAGTCGACTTATTTGGCCTCCAAACCATAGAAAACATAGGGATGGGGCCTGGAGAAAAGGAACAACACAGCTGGGAGTATTCCCAGCTGTGTGCACCATACCCAAACTCCCCATGTTCTTCAACCTGATTCAACATCTTTCCGTCTTCTCATTCAGACCTGGCATCTCCCCTGCTTCTCAGACCAACCCAGAATCCTTCCCTATTCTCACCCGGAGCCAACATTTCCCCCGCCTTTCAGCCTGACCTGGCATCTCCCCCCATTCTCAGCCTGATCCGGCATCTGCCCCCATTCTCAGACCGACCTGACATCTCTCCCCATTCTCAGCCTGACGCTGCAGGTCTCCCCCGTCTCCAGCCCAACCCCACATCTCTCACCTTCCCCCAACCTCACCCGGCATCTTTGCCCCTTCTCAGCCCGACCCCTCACCTCTCTCCTTCTCCAGCCTGACCCCCTGTGTCTCCCCCCTTGCCCTTCTCTTCCCAGCCCTGTGTGTTTCCCCTTCTTTGTCTGACCCTGCCTGTCTCTCCTCTTGCCCTTCTCCAGTGCGACTCTGCGTGTCTCTCCCCTTCTCCAGCCCGACCCTCTGTGTCTCTTCTCTTGCCTTCTGCAGCTTGACCCTGTGTTGTCTCCCCTTCTCAGCCTGTGTCTCCCCTTCTTAGCCCAACCCCCCGGATATTGTTGTAAAACAAACAAGGAGTCCTGAGGCACTGTTTAAGACTAACTACTTTATTTATTGCATGAGATTTCATGGGAGAAAATCCCACTTTGTCAGATGGTTTGAAGATGGGGGAATTTAGAGAATGGTAGGAAATAAATGTAGAGGAGTGTGAGACATAGGATCAGGTCACACTGTAACAGTAAATTAAAGCAGTTGTTAAGATCCAAACACTGGGAAACAACACACGGAAAGAAAGAAAGAGAAAGAAAGAAAGAAACCTGCTAGTTCTTTCAGATTAGATTGTGTGAAAGCAGGATTAAATCCTGACATGGATTTCTTTCCCATTATAACAAGTGATTTGACATCACCTTCTTCTATGTGCTGTTTCCCTGTGTTTGTGTCTTGACAATTGCTGTGCCCTGCCCCTGCGCTGGCAGTCATCCTGCGGTGCCTGGTCCACAGATTTTTCCTATTGTTTTCTATCTTTACATTTTTGTTTAAATCACCACAGAATGTTTTATTCCTGACCCCCCTCCTTTAGTAATCCTAATAATTTACCTAATAACCTTTAGTATTTTTTACACCATTTGAAGCTTTTCATTTAGTCTACAATTCTAAATTTGATTAATAGGCTTATACAACTTTTAGACAAAAAATGCTAGCTACAGTAGTTACCAATACAAATCATCTCTCCTGGTTTTTGCTGTCAGAATCACAGAATTCTGCCCAGTATTGATGGCTTTTGACAGGAGAGTTTTTGTTTTGTTTTGTTAGTTTTTATTTCATTCTTTTATTCTTGACAATACATTTTTCAAAGATTTTGTGGAAAGTCTTTTTCTCTTTGCTTTAAGTTTTAAGAAGCTTTTACTCTCTGGCTATGTCCACACACAGGCAGTTAAATCGATTTAACTTAAATTTGATTTAATAAAATCGATATAAAATCATTAAATCGATTTAGCAGGTCCACACAAAAAAACAAAACAAAACACAACCCCAAATCAAAATAGCATGTCCAGATGTAGGACTTGCTATTTTGATTCAGGAGAGGGGCACCATGGGAGGTGGGCCATGCCCCCACTCACTATATAAAAAAGAAGCACCTGGGAAAAAGAAGGGCAAAAAAGTTTTAAATCAATTTAATGGTTAAATCAAAATAATATGTTTGCACTGTGTTATTTCGAAATAACAATTTTGATTTAACAGTCATGTCAAGAACATATGAGGTTTTATTACGTCAACATAACTATCCTTATATTGAAATGAGAGAGCTCTTCATTTTGAAATAAGGGTACGTCGTGTGGACCTAATATTTTTTAAATCGAAATAACTAGCATTATTTCGATTTAAACAGTGTGTGTGGACATACCCTCTGTCTTTATATACTGTAACTTTCCTGTCTAGGCAAAATTCCCAAAGTGTACTGTTAGCGTTACTGTCAACAATTCCACCATTTTTCATTTAGTATAAGAATACAGATTTGTGCTAAATTAGATACATAGGTTTTTATCAAATTGTCATTTTTGTTTAGTGAGTGTTATGACTGAAGCTGTGTATTGTTATCTCCAGTACAAATACTAACCTATGCATAAGTACCACTGAAATAAAACGCCAATTTCCAATCTAGACTATTTCACAGGCTACTACTGCATGCAAAAGCAATTACAAAGTAAAACCTGTTATCAGACATGCTAGATCATACATTGTATGTACAAAAGCATGAAAATAAAGAAGCATATATTGTGTAGTGTTGTGCTGGCACATTGCTGGGCCACGTCAGGCTCCCTGAGCTCCCTGGGTTCCCTATTGCCAAACACTATGGAGGGTACTGTGGTCACTCACTTCCTGTAGGAAAGGGGTGGCCAGGAGAGAGGGGCACTTCTGCTGTGGTGCATTGTGGGCTGGGTACCCACAATGCACCACTCCTAGGGCAGCCTAGAAGCTGCCAATGTGGACATGGGCAGTCTCCTGGCATTTGAGTGTGAACACTCTAAGGGGACTTAATAAGGTCTACTTTAAGATGGCTTAAAGTAGACCTTATTAAGCAAACTTAATAAAGCTCTGTAGTGTAGACATAGCCCTTGATTGCACACAGTGGCAATAGAATATGGTAAAATCCCTCTGCCAAGAAGAGATAGAATTCTTGATTCTTTACTTGGCTAAATAGCATCATATATGCTTTATCAGAGCATAAAACAGGTATTTTGAATCTCAGATAGTAGAAAAGCTGAGGATTTGCATCATCTGGATTATAGCTAGGTGACAATGGCATACTGATCGCATGGCAGCCTGTGCTGCCTATCTACCTTCCCTGTGTCCCTCCATAAATGTGGCCCGGGGGCCAGAATCTGGCCTGCCAAGTGCTTTACCCGGCCTCCCAAGTGCTACCACAAGAGTCTGGGAGCTGGGGCTGGCTGGGGCTATCTGGAATACTCTGTATTACTATATGAAGTATGTGGGCAGACACTGACAATTTGTGCAAGCAAAAGCAATGCCAAATATCACACTAATCATTATTTCATTAAAATTTATTAATAAAGATCAATTTGTATGTCTTATTTATCAAAAATGTTCTCATTGGCCCCTTGACTGAGAAAAGAATTGCAATGTGGCCCCTCATCCCAAAAGGTTGGACACCCCTAATTTAAACAATAGGAATGACTGAACACAACACTGAAGTAAACCGTAGAATGAACAATTATCCAATACTATCTGTAAAGCTTTTAAAGGGAGAAAATAACCTTGAAGCAGCCAGCACTCATTACTTTTCCAAGAACTTAGATATGAATGCCTTGCTGAGTATAATAGCCCCACAATATGCCAACATCTTTATGGGTGACTTAGAACAACGTTTCCTCAAGTCTCATCCCAAAACAACTCTTCTTTACCTGTGCTACACTGATGACATCTTCATCATCTGGGCACTTGGCAGGGATGCTCTTGAAGATTTTCACAGAGATTTCAACAATTTCCACGCCACCATCAAATTGAGCCTGGACCACTCCACACAGCAGATCCACTTTCTTGACACTACAGTACAAATCAGGGATAGACACATCACCACACCACACTGTACCGAAAACCTACTGATCGCTATAGTTACCTACATCCTTTGAGCTTCCATCCTAAACACACCACATGATCCATTGTCTACAGCCAAGTCCTAAGATATAACCGCATCTGCTCTGATCCCTCAGACAGAGACAGACATCTTGAGGATCTCTATCAAGCATTCTTGAAACTACAGTACTCACCTGGGGAAGTAAGAAAACAAATTGACAGAGCTAGACGGGTTCCCCAAAGTCATCTACTTCAGGAGAGGCCCAAGAAAGAAAACAACAGAACACCACTAGTCACCACATACAACCCCCAAGTCAGACCTCTGCAACAGATCATTAAGGACCTACAGCCTATTCTAAAAGATGATCCCTCTCTCTTTCAAGCCTTGGGAGACAGACCTCTCCTTGCTTACAGACAACCACCCAATCTTAAACAGATACTCACCAGCAACTACAGATCTAACAACAGAAACACTGAAGCAGGCACACACCCCTGCAACAAGCCACGCTGCCAAGTCTGCCCGCATATCTGCACAACAGACACCATCATAGGTCCTAATCAAGCCTGCTACTCCATCAAAGGCTCATTTACATGTTCATCTACTAATGTGGTCTATGCCATCATACGCAAAAAATCCCCCCACACCTTATACATTGCACAAACAGGATGATCGCTGCGCAAAAGGATTAATGAGCACAGAGCTGCTATCAGAAACCAAAGAACAAAGAAACCAGTTGCTGAGCACTTCCATTTTTCTAATCACTCGATAAATGATTTGTTAATGACTGTCATCAGAGATGTGGCTGGGACATCAAGACTTCAAAGAGAAACAGCTGAACTTGAATTAACATGCAAGCTAAACTCTGTGAAAGCAGGACTTAATCGAGACTATGGATTCTTTTCCCATTACAGTAGGTAACTTGACTTCAGGCATCCCATGGTTTGAACCTAACAACTGCTCTGATTTGCTGTTACTGTCTGACCTGATCCTATGTTTTACACCCCCTTGCATTTATTTTCATTCCATTCTGTAAGTTCACCCATCTTCGAAGCATCTGAGGAAGTGGGATTTTCTCCCATGAAAGCTCATGCAAAAAATAAATCTGTTAGTCTTAAAGTGCCACACGACTCCTTGTTTTTTTGCTGGACTAGACTAACATGGCTATCCCTTTGGAAATATAACTTCTCTGCTGTCATATAATAGCACCATATATATGAGAACTGATTAAAAGGGTAAGTTTTCAATAAAAGGATGTTGGTTATTATTTTACATCCCAATATTTTGCTAGGAAGTATAGCAAAAGGATTTCACAAAACAGCATACTTGTCCTTAACTTAAGCAAGTGCCACACTGGCATTTAATGGTAGTCTGGCACTTTGGTAAATTTTAGTAGCAGATATTCCAGATACTAAAAGTTTTATTTCCTCTGTGCTTTGTGATTTGTTTTTGAGTGTTTGAGAAGTTTGCACTAGTTCTGATGTTCTAAAGGACTAATAATAATTCAACATTTTATATTCTGATTACAGAAACACTAGAGAAAGAGTTAGTTTAGATGCAGTACAATATTTAAAGATGAGCATGATATTCAAATTGTTCTGTATGTTGGAGAACTGTCTTTTCTGCTTGACACAACCATTTATTTGAATGACTGGGCAGCTAGCCAAAATGTTGTAATATCACTGGTAGCATTTTTATTGCAAACCTTGCATCTAGTTTACATGGAATTACATTCATTATGTGGATTAGTTGTTGGAAACCCTTTCCACATGTAATTTTCCAGGGTTTTTTTGAAGTGATAAGTTAGGGAAAGAGTTTAAAAATACAATATTTAGTACTTGTATCTAAGTTTTTCATTAATAAAAATCGCATTCGATAGTTTAAATGTAGAAACATTTTAAATATTTTTTTCTATTTGTCTGAACAGGTAATGGTAAACTAAATTTACAGTAGCTGTCTTTCAATCTTTTTGTACTTTTAAATACAATCAGTATCAGAATAGTGTATTATTTATTACATGATTATTTGAACTATAGAAACAAAACAAAAAAAAAACCACAACACAGTACAGGTAAAAGCTTACTAACTTAAATGTCCTTCAGTGTCAGATAAAGGCAATGTAGGGCATCATTTTCCAGCTCCAGTACATCACTGTTTGGTTTTGAAGCAGCTGTAATAAGCAGCTAAGCAGGTTGCTGGACAACCATAGGTAACAAGCACAAGACGTGCAGCTAGAACAGAAGGATGCCTTGGTTCCAGATGGCTTACAAAATGTCTTCACCCCCCACCTCCCTACTCCTTCTGCCCTCAACTTACATTCAATTTTAGGGAAGGCACTTACTAGCTGTCTGCCTTGAATCCTGGCTCTTGCTAAGTATACTTTTATTTAAAAGAAACATATGTAAGAGCAGTAATATGGGCTCCGATCAATGGTCCATTAGTCCAGTATCCTTCCAACAGTGGCAATACCGCAGGCAATCAAGTGAGCCATCCTTTTTGGCCATTTGCAGCCTCTGGCAAACAGCAATCCCTGCCTATCTTGGCTCACAGCCATTGATGGACCTATCCTCCATGAAGTTATCTAGAGAGAGCATCTGTAGTGAGACATTTTTTAACCAGCATTTGAAATCTGTTGTAAGACACCATAGTTTTTTTCCTGTGCTATCAAACATGTTACAAGTGGATTATTCTGAATATTTGCTTATCTCATAGAGTATGTGCCAAAAGAGCACATCGCCTTTATACTTTTTTCAATTCTAATTTTCACTGGAGTCAAAATATATTTTTGATCTGCCACATACATATGACAAAGTCCTATAAAACTACTGTTGACTTGAAAAGGGCTTGGATCAGGTCCCTATTTATGATGCATGTTTGAAGGGCATTTTGTTTTTCTTAAATCCATGATGGGATAACTTTGGAACACATTTCTGATTTTTTTTTCTCATTTTCCACATTAGTCTTGCCAGTTTTTGGAATCTTTGCTGACTTTAGCCCTCTGTTCCCAGCACAGTAAAATTAAAATCCATCCAGAACCAAATTGGCTTGTCAAAGTGTGTCACAGTAACTGCAGACTAGCAGTACTCTGTTGCACCATCTGGTGTCAACAGAGCATATTTTGCAGAATCAGCCAGACACACTTGTAATGTGGAACATACATAGTGATGAAAAATGTGGTGGCAATTTCACAGCACTTGCAAATGAAGAAAAAAATCATAAATATTTAACACACACATACATACACAAATTGCCAGCTGGTAAGACTCTTGTTTCTGCTGATGTGGTACATATGACTTTGAAAATATTTGTTATTTTTTCTCTTTTTTTCAAAAACGGCTAAGACTTGAAAAATATTCATTAAAGCATGCCTTTTAGACATGAAGTTAAAGTGAGACAGACTTATATTTTCTATCTTTTTATATTTTTAATGAATTTTTCATTACTGAATATTCACCTTGCTTTTCAATGGTGCCAGTTCAAATGTTAAATAAATCCTTAGGTCCATTGAAAAATATTTTATTATTCAACCAAATTAATTTGGCCACATGTTGCAGTCAAAAAAAAGTGAACTGCTGTATTGTAAACTTTTTAATTAAGGATTGTTTTACTACTCTGAGGATCTATGCATCCTAATTTGTTTTCATATTTATTGAATTCTGGTCATAAACACTTTTTCAAAGTGATCAGATGAGATTCTAATCAGGGACAGGTTTAAAGAGAATGAATTTAATGTGTGAGAAGGGTTGGTTGTTGATGCTACTTGCACTTTTATTATGCCAGGTAACTGAAAACAAATTGGGTGTCTCTCTCTGGAGAAAATAAAAGGGCAGCACATCTCTCTCCTTGACTTTGAAACGTATCTGTTTTGGATCTGGGCGCTGCCACATTTTCTCTTAGATCTGCTCACTGTTTTTCCTATATCATCTTTCCCTTTTCCCACACTAGCTCTCAATCCCAGTTCCTCTACAGACATTCTGGTAGTCTTGATCATAGTGAGAAGATATGCATTAATGCAATTCAGATATTTATTTTTAAAATAATGTCTTTGATATTTTTCTCTCCAACTATTCCTCTTCCCAATATCTCTTCATCCTTGTTGACTCTCACCCATTCTTACGCTCTTGTTGCACATGCCCCTTTTTCTTTTTCTCCTCTTTCCTAGGGTTACCAAATACCAAAGCATGGAAAGGAAGACAGGGAGGTACAAAAAGGAGGACACTGGAGAATATGGAGAAAATGTAGTATTACTATAACTGTCATTACCATATTCTATCATGGAAAACGGGTAATGATTATTGAATGTGGCATTAAAACTGCTCCATATCATAGAATCATAGAATCATAGGGTTGGAAGGGACCTCATAGGTCATCTAGTCCAACCCCCTGCCAGAGGCAGGACCACTTCCACTAAACCATCCCAGTCATGGTTTTATCCAGCTGGGCCTTAAACACCTCCAAAGATGGAGATTTCACCACCTCCCTCGGCAGCTCATTCCAAGGCTTCACCACTCGCCTAGTAAAAAAAGTTTTTTCTAATATCCAGCCTCAACCTCCCTAACCGCAACTTGAGACCATTGCTCCTTGTTCTGTCCTCTGTTATTACTGAGAACAGTCGAGTTCCATCTTCCTTAGAGCATCCCTTCAAGTAGTTGAAGGTTGCTATCAAATCCCCCCTCAATCTTCTCTTCTGCAGACTAAATAAGCCTAATGCTTTCAGTCTCTCCTTTTTGTAGTGGGGAGCCCAAATCTGAACACAGTATTCTAGATGTGGCCTCACCAGTGCAAAATAGAGGGGAATGATCACATCCCTTGATCTGCTGGTAATACTTCTTTTGATGCAGCCCAGTATGCCATTAGCCTTTTTGGCCGCAAGAGCACACTGCTGATTCATATCTAGCTTCCCATCCACCAGGACCCCCAGGTCCTTTTCTATACTGCTGAATGCTTCCCAGCCTGTAGCGGTGCATGGGGTTTTTCCGTCCCACGTGCAGGATTTTACACTTGTCCTTATTGAACTTCATAAGATTTCTATTGGCCCACTGTTCCAATTTATCTAGGTCTCCCTGAATCCTGTCCTTACCCTCCAACATGTCTACTGGTCCCCCCAGCTTGGTGTTGTCTGCAAACTTACTGAGAGTGCAGTCTATTCCATCATCCAGATCATTGATGAAAATGTTGAACAGAACCGGCCCCAGGACTGACTCCTGGGGCACACCACTCGTGACTGGCTGCCAGCTAGACATGGAACCATTGATTCCTACACGCTGAAACCGTTGATCTAGCCAGTTTTCTATCCACCTTATAGTCCACCTATCCAACCCATACTTCCTTAATTTGCCAATGAGAATGCTGTGGGAAACTGTATCAAAAGCCTTGCTAAAATCAAGTTATATCACGTCAACAGTTCTTCCTGCATCCAGAAAACCAGTCATCTGATCATAGAAGGAGATGAGATTGGTCAGGCATGATTTACCTCATGTGTTTTTAAATTATTTTAAAATAAAGAAAATTACCAAAATGTTTTCTTTTACCAAAAACTGGATTTTTTTCATTATGTGGAAGTTTTTCATGACCCTTTCATTAATGTTCATGACACTAAAGTTAAAAAAAATAATTTTCAAATATAAACTTGTAAAGTACCTAAAAAAGTTTAAAAGAAACAGTTAACTCACTTCTCATTTTTCATTTTCCACAGCAGCCCATTTTACAGTTAACAAAAAAAAAGTCCTAAATTATTTCTGTCTAGTTCAAACCTGCCCCTTTAATGGTTTTACTTAATTGGTCCCTGTTAGTAATTTTATTTATGGTAGAATTTATTTTCTTTCATTTTATTAGTTATATTTTCCCCCCAATTCAGCTGTTTTATAGGGAGCAAGAGCCAAAAATATAAAGTGTCTTTCATAAGTCTGAACCCACAACCCCAAAAAAAGGAACCTTTGCTACCAACTGAGCTGACCAGGCAATTTTGTAAAAGCAACCTCCAGAGTTGGGGGATACATGAGCCCTAGTGTGAAGGACTTGTTTGTGCTGAGCTGTGATTGGGCAGTGGGTGCACGTGACCACCTCTGATCTCCAGCCGCTGGGGGAAGATCCCCTGCTCTGTAACTTGGCTGTTAGAGGTTTGTTGTTTGTTGTTTTTTTTTTTAAACATTCTATTCCTGATCAGTAAAAAGCCAGACAAAAGCACCTCTTTTTAAAATGCCTGGAGGATGGAGGACATGAAGGCAAAAAGGAGGACATGTCCTCCTTTTACTGGACGTCTGGTAACCCTACTCTTTCCTTTATCCTGTGCCCTCTGTGCTTTAACCTGCTCACTGAGTCTTCTGAGAATATATGCCAAGGGTTTCAGTGAGGGAAAAAATCACAACATGAACCTGCAAATGTGAGATATTCTAGTATAATTAATTCAGCTTCAGATTCTTACACAGCTATCATCCATGCTTTTCATTCTGAGTGCTGTAACAATAAATAAGGCTTATTCTAAGCACTCTGTTATTTGAGTGTATAGAAATAAAAATGGGTTATATTAGAGCCATTATAGCTAGGAATAGAAACTTTCAAATCTTTCAGTCCCATAAAAATGTTGCTACTTTTTCACTGCTGGAAGAAAGACATAAATTGTATTATATTTATGACACCATTATAGGAAAACATCTTTGTAGTTTATAAACCAACAAAGTATACATACGTTGTGCTGATCAATAAAATGTGCAATAAATGTTGAAGTTGACATCATAAATAAATAAAATAATAAGAATAATTAAAATAAATAAATATAATTATAATAAATATTTGTATTTGTAGTAAAGAATAGCTTTAGGAGAAACACGAATGCTTACTTCAGCAAAAAGACAACATTCTTATTTTATCATATGTTTCAAGACTAGATAAAAGTCATTTAGGAAAAGATGCATCTTTTGTTTCATAAAATTTTATTGCTCAAACTGACCTGCCAGTGTTCTGTTTTATCTTTGATAAATTTATTCATGGTATTAAAATAAAGAACCTGACATAGTACATATGTCAGGTAAACAGCGCTAAGTAATCCCAAGTAAAGCATTGTTAACTTGAAATATGCAGCAGCAAACAATGAGGGCAAACAATTTGAATCCTAACTTACACGCTTCCTCTTTATCTTGATTTTATTTTAACTGTTCTATATAATTGTACTCCTTTCTTTTAATGTCTACTTTTACTAACCTTGTCTAACTAAGTTTTATATGAAGACTTCTTCAGTGATGAGTGGGGCCAGAATTCATCTCTATGATTTATTAATAGAGAGGCAGCTATCTGCATGGCACATAATGGAGATTTCAAAACACTGCATTCATGTGAAATTGGCTCCAGTATCACTTCTTCCATACACACACACTTGAACTCTTTGTGGACTCCCCTTTATTGCACAGGGGAGATATGGAGGACTTTCTCTGGAGCCACTCTATTAGCTATCAACTTTGTACAGCACTACTGCAGAACATAATTTGGTAAAGTACCATTGATCCGAAGGTGAGAAGGGAACACTGTGGTCATTTAGCTTGGCCTCATTTATGAAACAGGCCATAAAACTTCCCTAAAATAATTTCTGTTTGCACTTAGAGCCCATATTTTGGGTTGAAATCCTGTTTAATTTAAAAATTTAAAAACTCCAAGTGAAGAAGAAGAGGGTCTTGTATGACCCCTCTTTGCTTGGGTGAATTTCATTCTGTTAGTTAGGAATTTGGGAGCTGCTTCTGTTAAAAATAAACACTTGGAAAATGAGGAACAAACAGGGAAACTGATTATGAATATGACTGTGCTAAATACATAATGTTCAGTCAACAAAATTACTCTTCATATGCGTGTTCGTACAGCAGCCAGACTTCTGGAGTGGGGGGATGGGGTAGAAAATTCACAATTGTATTCCAAATCAAATATGAACGTGTAGAAACTAACATCTTCTGTATACTATTGTTAATCCTCTTGTAGACTTTTCATAATATTTTATTCAAACCCATGACAATGGACTTTGTACATCAATACACTGTACTTTTAACTCTATACAAAAGATACTCATAGACATTTACGTAGTCTGTAGGAGTCATCACTGAATTACAAACCAAGGTCACAGTCTAAAACTTGAACTCATTACATTTCCTGAAGATATTTATATTGAAAACATTTGACATGTGATTTCAAGTAACATCAGTTTTTTCTAAAGATTTCTCTCACTATGCAGTTCTTTATGGCCTAGCTTCAGAAAAGTACTTAAACGTGTGTCTAACCATAAACACTGAGCACATATGTAGTTCCATTGTTTGATTTCAGTGGGATTACTTAAACTCTTAAGGTCAGGCCTGTATTAACGTACCTTTCTCCATTGGGATTATGTGTCACAACATTTGCTTCTCTTACAGCAAGCTAGATTTTACTCTCTTCTTTGATGAAGGACATTGCATACACTTCAACAGAAAGCACTAAGTTTCTAGACAGACTGGAAGAACAAACAATAACATCCCAATGTAAAATGATTATTTTAAACAAACGTTTCAAAGTTAGGGTGTTGTATTGACCTTGACAACCATAGAATTTTCTTCTGGTGGGGTAATCCAGGGTTTGACAAATACTGAGTGCCAGGTCATCATGGCAAAAGCCCCTGGTGCCTAAAAAGGAGTGGGGGGGGCGTGGAGAGCAGTTTGTATGCTTCCACCGCCACCAAAAGCTTTGGCAGCCATTGTGGCTTTTCAGAGGCAGAGGACCCTGTATACTGTACAGCCACTGAAAGAAGTGGTTGTAATGGTTTCTTGGTGGCTGGGGGCAGCTTTCACTGCCTCACGCCTAGGAGTGTCTCAGTTTTTGGGCTGGTCCACAAGTATGACGGAGATTTGTTGAGGCCTGGGGTAATACATTTAATATGGAATTGACTTAATTGATAATCCTTAATATTCCACTATAACCAATGTAAATACTTCAGACAACCGCCTATGTAAATTATAAATCATATTATTTAGCAAGTTAGATTTTTAATCAATGCTTCTTATCAAATACATTATTTTTTTCTTTGACTTTCTTTGTTTTGTTTTGTTTTTTCTTGGAAATCCCTTCAATCATGATATTGCCAGACTTATAGTAGTATCAACTGTACCAGCAATCTAAAGAAAATGAATGAAACTAGTCATTGTGTAGTGACTTACTACACAGTGTGAGTAAGGGTAGCTGAATTGCTTCCTGTGTGACTCCATCTGTCATGTGCATATAATTAAATACATATATTTTTAATTTTAAAGTCTGAACTCTGTATTTAAGAGAGGTTCCAGTTTGACACTGAACTATCCTACGCCTGCTCAGTCCTTGGTTTTTCAGTAAAAAAAAATAAAATAAAATGAATATTTTACCAGTAATTCTTTTTCCCAAAGCTAGTTTTTCAGCCCTGTGATGTCTACTCCTTAATCCAGAGAAAATTAAACATAAAGCAAATATGACTGAGCTACATATTATGGAGTTAGTTGAAGAATTGCTATTGAAACTGTTTTTGCTTGGAAATTGGGTTTTCAATCATTTTTAATTAGAAGAGTCTGCTTTCTGCAGAAAATTTTGTTTTAGTTGTTGAAAAACAAATGACTGAAAATGGAAATATTTCAGTTTGGAAATACCACCACAGTGTCCTCTGAGAGTTATAGTTTGGTTCCCTTATGTTCCCATTCTCTTTTGTGGTCTGGGTTTCCAGGCTGAACTACCACCTCCCCTTTCTAAGAGATATTGCTGCAGAAAAATTGAAATGTTCCATGGTAGAGGGGTTTGATGGGGCAGTTGCCCTGCACTGGCCTTTTTAGGGTTATTAAGGGCCAAGGAACTGCAGCCAGTAACATGTGAGGAGTAAACAGCCAATCACAAAGCAGCAACCACTATAAGAAAGAAACTGCAGGGACCAAGAGGTCAGTTAGCCTGGAAAGCTCAGAGGGGAAGTTTGTCCCACTGGCTGGCTTAGGCAGTCAGCATACCTAAGAGCTCACAATGTGCCATGGGGAGCTAACCAGGAGCCCAGAGATCCTGAAGACACAGAAGGCAGCAGTGGTCCAGAGGAGATGAGCTAGCATGGGGCAGAAGGCTGAAGAGGTTCAGGCAGGCTGGCAGGAATAGATGGCTGAAGTGTCCCTGAGTTAAGGGCACAGACTAGACTGGGCTGCAATGAAAGTGGCCTGGGGAAGTTGGCAGTGACTGTGAGAGACTGGAGGGAGGCAACAGGATAGTGCTGAAGTTGTGGCACTTAGGATCCCTGGGACAGGGCCTGGAGAAGTGGGCAGGCGGGTCTGGCTGCCCCCCACCCCCACCCCCGCACCCTTAGTGTGCCAGAGCAGCACTGGAGTCCCAGGCCGTTGAGAATCTGAGTAGTGGCCAGGACCAGGGAGTGAAACTTTCCCTGTGGTGGGCTGAGTAGCCAGAGAGTGGTGGAACAGGAGCTGGACAGGGGACCACTTGATCTGAATTCTCCAAGAAGGACATCACCAGGGGTCGCCCATCTATCAGGGAGTGTGCTCCCAAGTCATAAGGGGAAACCCATTTCTCAATCAGTTTTAGACCTTTCTCTTCTAAAGATGGGTCTGAAAATAGAAAATGGATATATACTGTTCATTAGAGTTCCGAGACATAAACAGGTGGGTTCCAGTTTTGCAACAAGAACCAGAAAAAGATCTGCACTGACGAATGAAAACCCTATCTCATTTTTTGTGTAAAATGATATAGTGAATTATAGGGGGTCCCCCATTTCAAACTATCACCTCACTACTGTTCTTCAGAATTCTTAGGCCAGATGCCATCCTATCTATGTGATGATGATGTGTAATACAACAGAAAATGTTTTGTAGACCATTCCAGAATTGGCTTTGTATCTGTTCAGAAAATAGTTTAGTTATGATACTTTTTTGAAAATATAAAAAAGGAAGGAGTCTGGTGGCACTTAAAGACTAACAGAGTTATTTATCGCATGAGCTTTTGTGGGAGAATATCCCACTTTGTCATACATTCTCCCATAAAAGCTCATGCGATAAATAAATCTGTTAGTCTTTAAGTGCCACAAGACTCCTTGCTTTTTTTGCTTCACTAGACTAACACAGCTGCCCCTTTGGAATTTGAAAATATAGTGTGTGCCCCTAAAATTGTTTTGATTACTTTTTTTTGTTATTAGGGAACATACTACTATAATAATCCCTCTGGGAATACAGCTAGTAATATTAATAACTCATGGTGAAAAGGGGAAAGATTTTTTTAATATTGCTACTGTACCAATGTGTTAGGCAACAGAAGCCAGTTTAAGTATCTATTTTTGTTACTTTAGCCCCCAAATGTTGTGTTGTTTTTGGTTTAAAAAATGCATCAAGTGAAAGCTTATTAAAATAAACAATAAGGCATAAATATTACAATTTAATTTTCAGGAGTATTGAATAACCTTTTTAAAACAGTTTTCAAGCTTATGTGACTGTGAATTTCCCAGTTTCTGTGTCTTCTAGATGTGAATATAGCTTATGGAATCTGAAAAAAATATTTCAGAATTGCAGTCATCGTCAGTCAAACTTGTGCAATTGAAGCAAAACATGTGTATACCCACCAAGGATTTATCCACTTTTTGGACAGAGACCTTACACACCTCAGGATATGTCCACATGTATCTTTTAGATCAAAATAAAACTAGTTATTTCAATTTAAAAAAGATTAGGTCCACACAGCATTTTCTTGTTTTGAAATGATGAGCTCCATCATTTTGAAACAAGAGACATTATTTCATAATAGGTTAAATCTACTTTAATTGGAATCGTCTGTTAAAATGAAACAGTTATTTCGAAATAACGCCGTTCGGACATGTTATTTTGAAATAACCGCTATTTCAAATTAACACTTTTGCCCTTCTCCTTCCCAGGGTGCCTTCCCTTTTCTATATATTGGGTGGGGCATGGCCCAGGGAGGGGGCCATGTTGCCACGCCTCCCATGGTGCCCCTCTCCTGATTTGAATTAGCAAATCCTGTGTCTGGACTTGCTATTTTGATTTGAGGTTTTTGCTTATTTCGATTTAAGTTAATTCAAAATAACAATTTTATTTTGAATTAGCTTATTTCAAATCAACTTATTTTGAAATAAGCATCTACATGTGGATGTAGCCTCAGATACCATGGTGACAGATGCAATATAAGAATCTGAATCTAACAGAGTAAGGCAAAAGCATTTCATGGGGGAGGGGGGGAGTTCTGCATTATTCAAATCATGTTAGCAATTTGAATTTTATGATGATTAAAAAAAATACATGCTAGAGTCTCAGAATAGTATTGAGGTTGTAACATATGTGAACATGCCATTAATTTCTGATATGGAAAACACTGACAAAAGGAGACATCTTTAACAGAATGGATACAGTGCTCAAAAATGGGACAAGAAGTGTGGGAACTAATGCAACTTCATGGTGCAGCTCTGAACTGAGCATAGTTTAACTCATGAAAATCTTTTTATTTTTTTATTTATTTTTTATTTGCCCGACCTTCAGTGAATGCTAGACAGTGTGTATGTAGAGTGCCTTTTATACATGTATTTTGCCCTTCCTTTGGTTCTTTGCATGTTGCTCCCCCCCCCTCCCCTTCACTGTGATTTCTTTGCAATAGAAACTGTCTTGTTAAACAACTGCAAAGCAAGTATCATATTATTAATGGGCTCTTGTAAAACTCTGAAGCCTAGCAATTCATGAATTTCTTTGTTCATTAATTCCCTATTGTCCCTGTTTAGATGCGCTGAACAATTGATGTATATCTATATTTTATTTTTAGGTAAACATTAAAATCATCTTACTTAAACTGAGTTATGAGGTTTACTAACTTTTTTCCATGTGAGACAAATGTTGGTTCAATTAATTTTCTGAAGTCTAGCATGAAAGGAACTCAGCGAGTGGTGTGTATATTGTTACCATAGATCTTCTGCACTTCTGTTTATCACATATCTAGATAGAATGCAGGGTAGGTTAATTTAGTCATTGTTTTAATGTTTTTAAAACCATTTTCCATTGTACATAAAGTATGATACAGGAAGGCAGACTGGTAGGTTTTACTGTCCCTTTTTAACTTCAGTAGCAGTGTTTACACATCCCTGCATTTAGCAAAGCATGTTTTTAAATAGCCTCCTGACTTAGAATGCAATAGTCATAGTTTATTGACATTGGTTGTTTTGTGTAATGATGTGTATAAAGTGATTTATCTAACAAAAATAAAGAATATTATCTAGGAATTATAAAAGCATTTGTTGCTTGTGGGAATTTCCAGTACAGTGCAAAATATAATTAAACCATTGTTTTGTCCTTAGAAGGACCTTCTTGCTCATTTTCAATCTTCAAGATTAATTTTAGATCTTCACTAATAAATACTAAATGCACTTAACAGCTCCTTTAAGAACATATGTGTGCTCACTTACTTACAGCCCAAGACTTTAAGAATTCCTGAACATGGGTATTAACAGCTTGATTGGCTCCATGAATTGATTATTCACTTTGTTTCATTTTTAAGGGCAGAAACATTTGTCATAATAGAGAAAAATGTCTGTCTTTAAACTTCACTAAATTAGACTTCTTTTCTTTCAACTTTGAATAACATTATAATGTGGGACTTTATTTACCTTGCCATAGTCTTTGAAATACAGAAAAAAATATTGCAACATAATCTGTTGCAGCATACATAACAAATGTTTTGTTTCCCTATTTCTAAGGTTTAATTTTCTTGCAATTTTGATTTTCTGGTAGAGATCAAAGGTGTGATATAGAAAAATAACTAAGTCAATAATATCAAAAGATTATTGACAGTTGTATTAGAAAAAACAGGTCTAGCTGTTATGTGTTGAAGTGCCAGAGAGAGCTGAGGTTAAGAACCAAGAGTGGGAAAAGATGAACCCTATCCCTTTCTTCTTCTTCAGGTTGGTACAGATAGAAGGGGAAAATACAAGACTTCTTAAAGGTTATCCTGCATTTTGTATGCCATATTATTGTATCTGGATACAGAGATACAGTGACACAACAGGGGCATAGCTACAGGTGGACCTGAGTGGACCATGGTCCCTCTACTTTGAATTGAGGCTCCCCCAATGTTTTGCTGCTTCTACCTGTGCTCCACTTATGCTTAGAGCAATGGGCAATTTTTCAACTGATCACTACCTGAGCTTTCTGCTTCCAGCCCTGTGACCAGAAGCAGGATGTTCACTAGTGACCAACAAAGAATTACTAAGCTGCCTGATGCTCCAGTTGCCAAGGTGACTGGAGCATCTGGCAGGTTAGTTTCTCTGCTCAGTCACTTCCCAAATTTCCTCCTCCTGGTCACATGACTGGCAGCAGACAGTACCCAGGACCCACCCAAGTCAGTGACAGGCCCTGCCAGAATATCTGGCTATTCCCCTGCAGTATGCCATCCAAAAGGACATAAGACAGACAAATTGGGTAAGGTAATATCTTTTATTGTATCAGCTTCTGTTAGTGAAAGAGACATGATTTTAACCTATTCAATGCTCTCTAGCTGTGGGAAAAGAAATCAGAGTGTCCCAACTAAATACAATCTGTTTCCTCTTGTGTTTATCTGTGATAGTCTGATTACTTTTCCCAGGCCTGAAGAAGAGCTCTGTGAAGCTTGAAAGCTTGCCTCTTTCACAACAGTTGCTGGTTCAGTGAAGGGTATTACCTTAAACCTCATTTGTTTCTACATTTACTAGTCAATTTAACTATCCCACAGAACAAAAGTTTGAGGGACTTAAGCTTCATGCTCCCACCACAGTGAAGAGTGTAAAATGGAGAGAAGTAATTATGCTGAGGAAGAAAAATTAGTAATCAATTTCCATGCCTTCCCAAACCTTCTGATTCATTCCCTTTACTCTAAGGTGTTGCTACATTGTCTGATAACAACCTCCTACTGCAACCTGGGAGCACTTCTTTGTGGATAGCAGGGAGTATCAATCAATATTGCTGCAGTCAGTAACTTTGTTTTTCTTTTTGATTTTCAATCAAGCCTTGTTTTAATAGATTTTGTTAATCTGTGTGGTTGTATGGATAAAATGCAACCTAATCTAAAATTCCCAAGGTGAGTACTAGAAATTGTCCTTGGAAGTGAGTTGTATTCCTCCTTTTCCTTAGATAACATTAAAAGTAGTTTGGAATAATGATCAAGCTGTCTGTGTCTGTGTCTGTGCCTTGGATACATTTCAAAATTGAATGTCAAGCATCTTTAATCCTTGACAACTTCAGAGTTTAATCTATACAAAGCTCATTTTATTTGAAACTTTATTTTCCTCAAGGGCCAGCTCTGCAAGATAAAATTTTTAATCTAACAGGTCATTTACTTTCTAAAGAAGTACATCTCAGATGGCTATGATATTTTTTCCTACAAGTTAACATAAAAGTAATAGCTTGATATTATGCTAGTAAATTGAATTAATGAAAGTCTTCATGTCATTACTCTGACAATGTAAAAAGTAAAATCTCAGGAGGACTCCTGTAAAAAAGTGATATAGCAGACCACTGCATTTTACCAATTACAGAATTAGTCAACTTTAAAGCCAATATATTTTAAAACATTTTAAGAGAGACTTATATTGCAAGAAGAGGATTTACTCTAGAAGTCCCTACGAGTTACCTATTTACATTTTTCATGCTGATTTCTATCACTCTCTGTATAAGGTACAGTTTCATCATATGGTACCATGACTGTAACAATGAACACCATGACTTGACTATGTGAAACTTTGCTAAGACCAAAGTAGGTGGAATTTGAACAGCACATGCCCTGACAACTTCAGGTAAAGGAGTATTCAGCTCAGCTCCTTGCAGTACCAAGCAAATGGCACATCAGAAGTTCAGACAACAAACACAAATTAATTTTTTTAAAGAATATTGTGCCACTATCTTCTTTCCAATACATATCCTGATTCTATACTAGGGATCAGCAAACCCCAGCACCCATGCCAAAAGTGGCACGAGGGCCAAGCCTGAGCAGCACAAGGGTCCATTCAGGCCCCCCCACTCTCCCAGGACCCCACTTGCCATCCTTCCCTGCTGGGGAGCATGGCCAGTAGGGACAAAGAAGCTGTGTGACTCCTGGCCCCTGTTGGTCCTGTTCCATGCTGGGCAGGGCTATAGGGGAGCAGAACAAGTTGACAAGCCCGGAGCCCCCACTTCTGAGGCCGGGTGCCAGCCAACCCCAACCACAACCTCTGGAGGCCACCTGCCAGCCCTGAGCCCCAGAGGCCGCCCGCCACTGTGGGTGGAGTGGTGCCAATTTGCCCTGACACCCAGAGGCCACCTGCCACTGTGGGGGGAGCAGTGCTGGCTCGCCACTGTGGAGGGTGTGCTGGTTGGTTCTGACAACCAGGGGCCGCTTTCTGCTGTGGTATGGTAGCCGGCCCAGACCCTGAAGCCCACCCCCACCCCCAGCACCCACTGAGGTTGTGGTGAGCAGGGCTGGCATGGGGACCGGCAAAGGTTGCCAACCCCTGTTCTAATTTGTCTCCCAATTTTTATCTTTGAGAAGCAGTAGTATAAATTGACTGAGTCCTAATATTTCTCTACAGCTTCCACAAAATATCTTCAGTCTAGTGGGTATTTGATATTGGCTGTCAGTCCACCATCCCACCCCACCAATAGACACACCTTGTTCAGAAGCAGGGGACCCAAAAGTTTCATTATATCTTCTGGGTGCTCCTCTGAACATGTATTTCAGGGTGAAACCAAGCATACCTGGGTGTCTTACTGTGATAGAGACCAGGGGCAGCTTGCCCTGGATCATATTGGTAACCTCACCAGTCCTGACTGTTTTCAGAATTTGCTAGGGTCAAGGCAGTTAATAAAATTAGATGCTTGCCAAAACCAAAAAGTTGTCTGAAAGCTTAGTTTCTGATGCAAACTGTCTTGAGAGAAAAGCCCCAGTAGCTTAAGGTGATCATTTGGCTAGAAATAGATGTATTTTTTTAAAATGAAGTAGTCTCAAATTTACCAACAAGGGTGCCAATTATGCAAGTCCTTATTGCTGGAAGTAGTAAAACTTGAACAATTGTCATCTGATCAGTTGCTTGCACTGTTTAGCTATCATTAACCTACACAAATCATACAAAGCACAATTTAAAAAGGTGTACTAACTCGATGGATCTCTCATTGACTTTCAAAGTAGAAATTGAAATTAAACTGCATATTCTTACCATATATGAACAATTGTATGTCAGATGTCAAGATAAAAGACACGTTGCCCCTTTTAATTGTCTGCCAGCTATCAACAGCCATCAAAATATTTAATATATTATATTCAAGTTGCGATAAAATGCAAAAAATATACAACAGAACATGGATGGGGACAAAATAATCTAAAGTTCACTTTCAACAGTAACATCTGAAATAAATTAACTATATATGTTATATAGCAGAGGGGTCTCAGATTCTAGACCAAAGTTATCACAGATAGGTAAAATCAGACAACAGCAAATATGTAATTATTACTTATGTTCCATTTCTATTCTCCCTCTGGAATATTGTTTGAGAGCTTTCAAGTTTTTAAAATAAGAAAAAAACAATAATATTGTCCTCCTCCTTTTTCAGCTAGTCCCAGGCATGCATTGGGCATAACATTCTTTCATTTGCCCTTTTTCTTACATAATTCGGTAGCAAGTTGGAGTCTCATGCATCCAGCAGCGCAACAGGGACTGGGAAGGACTTTCCTACAATTGCTCCTCTGAGACACCAGCCTAATGGTAGGCACCAGAACTGAGGGCAGACATGTGGACAGGCTGAAGGTGCACAGGCTTTCCCCACTTAAACATAAGTCCTTTCCTCAAACAAGCCCTTGTACCCTAATTCACAGTCTGCTCCTGACTTCTTCAGTCCTCCCTGGCTTCTCCAGGCTCTCAACATCTGTGGCTCTCCCAACATCCAAGCTGATCCTCGTTCCACTCTCCTGCTGATTCTGCCAAATGCAAGAGATAAGCTTCTGCCTGCACTCACTTCCTGCTGCTTATGAGCAGTCTGAGGGGGAAAATAAGTGGTGGCCCCTCACTCATATGAACAAAATTTAGCTGCTCTTCCTGCCTAAAGGATACATTGTGTGAGAGAGACAATTTTAGTGGAACAAACAAGGAGCCCTGTGGCACTTAAAGACTAACAATTTTAGTGGAGGAATTCCAAGTCTGTTTTACACAGAGGGATAAGGGGCCTGTGTTAATTCTTATCTCTTTGGATACTGATTTCCATAGTCTTAAGTTTTTTACCTGGATATATTTTGCTTCCCACATTCAGGAGCCCTGCACAAACCTTGTCTCCTGTAGCACATAGAGAATGCATCTATTTCCTGAATCTTGCAGTAAACCTATTTAACAACAGTTAGTGAATTTAAACATAAGGTAGAGAAAGGCCTTACGTGTCAACAAGTAATAGAATTGAATTTGTCAAGTACCGCAGCTTGGCAACAAAATAGGGATCACTTTCAATTCAATTTAAGATGATTCATCACATACATTAGATTTCAGACAAGGCCTCTGGAGATTTCAAACAGATGATGCTTGCCTTGTAGTGGAGCCAAAGCATACAGTTGGTATGCACCAAGACCAAACAGTAGAGAATAGTGTTTAGAATAATAATTTGATTATTATTGGAACATAGTTATGGTTTATGAATCTTTGGATTCAAATAAGAAATGCACTAGCAATATTATGGCTGTTGGTGTAGATGATAAATCTTATATTAACTACATTAAGATTTGTTTATGTAAGAATAAAATAGAACCATACAGTTAATATTATTGACTAATAGTTGAATGATAGCCTGGAATGCTTCAAATAATTTGGGCTGATTATTTGGAGAAAGGAAAAAGAGGAATAGCACAGACAAAAATAATTTGCAGCCCTAATTGCACAAGGGTTCAAATATATTCTATATGTTATTTTTTCCCTTGAATTTCCATTATTCATTCTTTACCAAATCTCATTTCTTCTTCTTCTTTGTTTCTTTGTTGGCTCTTTTGTTCTTTTGGCATATTAGAACAATTTCTGGTTTTTTGGTTTTTTGTTTGTTTGTTTTCAGTTCCCCAATAACAATCATAGCCTAAAACAAATGTTTGAACTATTTAATGTTCAATGAGGCCTTAAGTGCTTTAGATTTCTTGGGTTAAGAACAAAGCTGAGTCAAGGGCAGACTGCTAAAATATTTTAGCATCACTATGGTAAAGTAAGGAGGGTTTTTTTTTTCCTTTAAAAACAACAAGAAATCGATTTCAAAAAGTGACTTGGTTCAATATAAAGGTATGAATTTAAGCATACAAAACCTAAAATTTCTATAACCTCTAAGACAGAGACATTATATTGAAGATTAGAACATGCCACTTCAATTGTGCAGTAGAAATTGAACACGACAATATCATTTTTACAGCTCTTTTTAGTGTAATACTGAACTTTAATGTTAATTTCTGCATTTGATTCTATATATGTGTTTTCCTGGGGTTCTTCAGGTGGAGAGGAATATTTCATAGCCTGAGCTATGAACATGTGTGATATTATTTGGTACATATAGTATTCATAAATTTATCCTGAAAGGTTCATATATGGCAACATACAAAGCTAAAATGTATTCCAACATTCAATAAAAGTGTGTTTGCAAAGATGGACGTATGTTTACAGGTAAGTTCTGTGAAAGATAAAGGCCCTGAGGACTGAAATACTGGGAAAATAATAATATTTTACTCTGCATCATTTAGTGCTAGATGTCCTGCATATGAAGATTAGGAAAGTTGCCCATGAAAGAGAGAGAACAGGGAAGATCTGAGGGGTGTCAGTTGGGCAGCCAAATCATGGTGGATATGGAGATGATAACAAACCCTCCCTCCCTCCATTGATGGTTGGGAAGCAAATAAAACCAGCTGGGATAGATAATTATTTTTAAAACTTGTATCATAAATATATCACTGTTTGTTAAAAACAGCACCCAGTTGTTCTTGTTGAATTTCCTCATTAGTTAGTGACCTTTTGGTCAATAAAACAAACAGGGAGTCCAGTGGCACTTTTAAAGACTAACAAATTTATGTACTGAATGAGATTTTGTGGGAGAAATCCAACTTCAACAGATGCTTGAAAATGTTTTCTCCCATGGAAGTTTCTGTGATAAATTTGTTAGTCTCTAGAAGTGCCACAGACCTCCTTGTTTGTTTTGCTGAACAAGACTAACATGGCTACTCCTTTGGAACTTGTGGTCAATGTTTTTGCTTTTTGTGGAATCATACCAGAAGTCCAGTGTGTCATTTACATTTTGACATCAAGTGTTAAAACTATTAAATAACACATTAATTTAAATAAATTAAGAGGCAGTGCTCTTCCTACTACCTGTGGCAGTCATTTCTAAATCACAGATAATATTACACTGTCTGAAAAACACTTAAAGATCAGGCTGGGGTTTTAAGTAAAGATTTTCCAGATGAGGTATTCAGTTAACAGACTCAATGTAAACACCTTCCTGAGGGGTAGCCGTGTTAGTCTATTTCAACAAAACAAATCAGAAGTCTTGTGGCACTTGTAAAGACTAACAAATTGATTAAAAAATAAGCTTTCTGGGGTTACAACCCACATCTTCAGATGTATAAAATGAAAACTGCAGTATTCTGTGTGTGTGCGCGCACATGTGTGTACATGAAGAGTGAGGTAACAAAGTCAATTGAATTCAAACAGTGGAGATTTTGCATCTAAACAATTGATAAGACAATGAAAATGTTTGAAGAGGAAGAATTACCCTTTGTAGTGAGCTAGCCACTCCCAGTCTGATAGCATCAGGTTTTTGAGGTGATTCGGGGGGGAGGGTTGGTTTTTTTGCCCAAGTATGGGTAACTTTCAAGTGCTCCCCTACTGTTTTTTTTGTTTGTTTGTTTGTTTGTTTTGAAATGTTACCATCCTTGATTTATGATCTGTGCCCATTTCTTCTTTTGTGTAGAGACGGTCCAGTTTGGCCAATGTATATGGCAAAGGGGCATTTTTGGTGCATGATGGCATATGTGTTAGATGTACAGATGAATGAGCTCTCAATAGAGTGGCTTGTTTGCTTAGGTCCTATTACAGTGTCATTTGAGTAGATTTGTGGGCAGAGATGCCATTGGGGTTTGTTGCAGGAATAGGTACCTGGGTTAGTGTTACAGTTGTATGTCATTGCTTGTGAGTGTTTACTTCAGTTTGTGTCTCAAAATTGTAACTAAGGGATCCAGCGCCTGCGGCACATTCCAGTCGGAACACACCCCTTACAATGGCTGGCGCCAGGGGTGAGTGGCAAGGAATGCACCCTTTAATGGAGCAGCTTAATGGAACCACTCCAGCACCCAGGGCAAAGCCCTGCTCACCCAGCTGTAGTTACAGTGTTTCTCAAGTCTTAGAGAGACCAGCCTACCTTTCAAGTCTTAGAGAGTGAGAGAGAGTCTTCCAGGTAAGTTGTAGATCCTTGAAGAAGTATTGGTGAAGTTTTGCCAGTGGCATTCTGTTGTTTTCCTTGCTGGGTCTGCCTTGTAGTGAGTGATTTCTGAGTACTTGTCTGGCTTTGTAAGTCTGTTTCTTCACTTCCCCTGAAGGGTATTGTAGTTTTAAGAAGGCTTGATGGAGATCTTGAAGGTGTATGTCTCTGTCTGATGAATCAGAGTAAATGTGGTTGTGTCTTAGGGCTTGGCTGTAGCAATGGATCATGTGATATGTCCCATATGAAAGCTGGAGGTATGTAGGTAAGTACAGCGGTTGGTATGTTTCTGGTGTAGGGTGGTGTTTGTCGGTACTTTAATGTTCGGTATGGGGTGGTGCACTTCCTTATACTGTAGTCTCAAGGAAGTCATGTAGAACAGTCCAGGCTGACACTGATGATGGGGTGGAAATTGCTGAAATCCCAGTGGAATTCTTCCAGAGTCTTCTTTCTGTGAGTCCAGATGGTGAAAATGTCATCAGTGTACTACAAGTAGAGGAGGTTTCACTTTGGGATAAGATCTGAGGAAGTTGTGTTCTAAGTTATCTATGAAAATGTTAGCATATTGTAGGGCCATGTGGATACCCATAGCAGTGACACCTATTTGAAGGTATAGAATCATAGAATAGAATCATAGAAACTGGAAGGGACCATGAGAGGTCATCGAGTCCAGTTCCCTGCACTCATGGCAGGACCAAGTATCACCATTAAACCATTGCTGACAGGTGTTGGTCTAACCTGCTCTTAAAAACCTCCAACATCGGAGATTCCACAACCTAGCAAGGTAACTTATTCCAGTGTTTAATCGCTCTGACTGTTAAGAATTTTTTCCTAATGTTTAAGCTGAACCTCCCTTGCTATAATTTAAGTCTGTTGCTCCTTGTTCTATCATCTGTTTAGTAAAATAAATAATTTTTCTTCGTCGAGCAGTGTTCTTGACTGCTCCACCGTAGGTCTTCGTGTGGCACCGCACCCCAGCTCGGAGATTTTTTATGAGCAGTGGCCCCCTCAGCGGGGAGAGACAGAGATGGCACTGATAGGCTGGAGCGCTTCCCGCCTTGCTGACGTCATCTGTGCTCTCTCCCCGCTGCCCTCCTCAGTTCCCTCATACTGCCTCCGACTCCAGATGGAGTCCGCGGTGGCTCCAGCGTTCACTCCTGTCAAAAAGAAAAAAAAATCACATCACAATGACAGAACAAACATTAATCCATGCAGCTAAGCTCCAAAACCCGGCGGGGTTTAAACGCTGCACTTCTTGTAATGAAGCGATGCCAGCGTCGGACCGACATTTGGCTTGTATTAGATGCCTGGGAGAAGGTCACCTCTCCCAGAAATGCCAACACTGTAAAAACCTAACAGCTAGGACACGGAAGGATAGGGAGCGTAAATTGAAGCTCCTACTGCTGGAAGGGGCTCTTCGCCCCGCATCAGACCCGGCTGCCTCTCCTCAGTCATCTGAGGGAGCGCAAAAATGCCGCTCAACGCTTTCCTCTCCGATTCCCCCTAAGCAAGGGAGAACCTCCGATGCCACATCTGAGGAGCTGTTGAAGGGTCCTCCAGCAGGCATGGCAACCCTCACAGACTCCGAAACAACCAGCTTAAAAATTGCCAAAACGAGCTGCGTGCGCCCTGTCAAAGCCGCGCGGACTCCAGCGGCGCCGAGAACTTCTCCGGCACGGACTCTGGCTTCGCAAGCGGCCGCACTGCTTGCACATGGATCAAGTGTGCCGATCACCCTCATGGCACCAGGCACGGCACCGCCAAGCATGCTGCACCCGGTATCTAAATTTCTGCCGCCAGCACCAGTTCCTTTTCCCGCGCTGTTGCCACCGCCGATGTTACAGCCAGATGCTGTGGCCAATATTGACAGTCAGCTGCAGCCTGCCCAACGAGTGCATACTAAACACAAGAGTAAAGCAAAACACACTGAGCCCAGGCAGGTTTTAAGTATTCACTCTGCCCCTGGGTCCCCCCTATTTGGGTCAGACTCTTCCCAATCTAGTCCACCCTCAACTCCAGGCTCCTCCTGTCATTTGCCTTCCTCTGCCTCTTCTAGTCCTAGGTCACTGGAGCCGGCAGACCCAAAGACTCAACAGCCTCCGGTCCAGAACCCTGCACCGGCTCTCACATGGCCATACCCACCATACTTTTTCTATCCCTCTTTACCAGGGATGCCTGTTACTAACTGGCCAAGTGGCACTACTCCAACACCCGCACCGTATCCTTACCTCCTAGTACAACCTACTCAAATCCCGGAACAACATCACCAATCACAACCTGCGGGGTCCACAGCACCCTCATCCTCGTCGGAGTACCCCGAGGATCCAGATTCCTCTACCCCTGATAACAAAACTGACGACTTAAGACAGTTCCACGAGCTTTTCAAATGAGCCGCAGAAGTTATGGACATTCCACTAGACTCCCATTCTGAGAGGCAACACAAACTATATAAAATTCTGCAAACATCGGGACCAAATAAACTCGCCCTACCAATGGACATTGGTATTATGGAGCCCGCAACTACTCTTTGGCAAACACCAGCATCTAATCCCCCTTCTAACAAGAGGGCAGACAAAAAG